>CM035230.1:37109518-37215776 GCA_020226215.1 Sindora glabra | reverse complement strand
TATTATTATAATTTTTTATATTAGTTTTCAAGACAAATAAAATTATATCAGTTTCATGCTAACATATTATATTTAACCCATTTTGACAACTTTAAGATATAGAAACAAGTGTAATACCTTGAAGTGATAATTAAATTATATTGTTAAAATGTCGAAGTGTTTATTTTATTTGAGAGGGATAGTTGAATTTTATTTATTTATACCAAGATGAAATATGAATATTTTATATTTTGGTGCAATAATATTATCACAACTTTATTTAACCAAAAGACTATCAAAATTTTCATTGGGGCATTGAGTAGTTGAGAATAAAAATTTAATAAAAATATACATATTAATTTTAATAGATGACTTTTATTCATAAATTGTAATTTAAAAGAATATTTTCAAAATTTGGAGTGTAATAAATTATAATATATACACAAATAAATATATGTATGTTTATAATTAAATAAATTATTATTTTAATATTTATATAAAATAAAATATTTAAATTAAAATTTTAAATTTTATTTAAAAGAAGAAAAATTTATAAAATATTAAACTTTAAAATGAAAATAGATGATAAGATGGAATTGTACTAGGAAATGGACGGATGAATTTTGAACTTGTACCGTAAAGCACAGAATCAAAATGGGAAGCTCCTTTCCCTTACCCCCACTCTCTCTCCCCTTCCTCATAAGTTTTCCGGACAGTCCTCTCTCCTCTATCCGCCTTTCTCTTCTTTCTCTTTGCTGTGGCTCCCATTTTTCGGCTGGCCACTGCTGTTTCTGGTACCGACTGCCTCTCTATTCAGATCTGCACAGGAGAGCACGACAGCACGGCATGGATAGCTCGTCACCGTTAATAGCTGATGACTTGCACATGAGACTGGATTACTTGGAAAACAGAGGTAGGGCAGCATTTACTTGTTTAGGTTACTCTCTTTCGATGAATATGGGGGTGTTTTCTTTTTATGGTACAAGTCTACTTGGAAGAACACAAATTTATATGTAGAAGACTGCATACCTGATACATTTTTATTTAGAGGAATTATGACACAATAACTCTTGCACCCTTTTATGTCGGCACGCTAATGGCACGGCAATAATACCTTTCCTAATGGCTAATGTCCCTTGTTATTATTCCTCTTCCATATTGTTTGACGAATTAATCCTTCCAAGTTTTCATTATGATCTTTGATACCCTAGCAATGGTCGCTTTTGGGTAGAATTAAGGCATCAGTAACATATTTTGATTTTGGATTGGTTTAATCATCAATATTTCCAAATGGATGGGATTTGATATTCATATTTGAAACACGGCCAGAAAGGTTTCTAGTCCCCTTCTTTTTCTGTTTCCTTAATCCATCCTGCTAGATACTTATTTTTAGGACATTCCTTTTCTAGAAAAAGGGCTAAATTTTCTCGCTATGTAATCATTTTTACCATGTCTATGTTTCCATTCCATGGCACAAAATGCTCACTTTCTGCTGTATGGATCCAATTTACACATGCACACTTTCTAGACAAAGCCTGTGACACAAGATATTTCTGTGAAACTTCCTTGCGAACTTAAGGAAATATTCTGAAGGTATATTAACGTTTTGTATAAGATATGGACATGGGTGAATATTTGCTATTTTTCTCAACCTAGGGCTTTTCCTCAGAAAACTGTCCAGGAAATATGAAACAATGCTCTCTTTCTTTGTTGCAGTGGCATTTATTAAGCTGTTATTCCCTGCTGAGGCTAAGGTGGCTTGGGAGAATGCTGAGGCAGAATCAGGCCTGTGTGGCAACCTAAGGGAAGTTGATATTAATGAAACTCCCTCTGTGCATGCTAGAAAACTCCAGCTACGATTGCAAGCCCTTCAAGAAATAGGTATACCCTAGAAAATATTTAAAGTTTAAACCATTTTCTTTTCATTGCAAAGTCCTCATCTTATGTTGAGAAATTTTGATCAGACCAAAATATAGTTGGTTCCAAAAATGTACTATGTATATTCTCTGGGTCCAAAATTCTGTCTCACTTTCTGACTTTATAGTTGAATTGGTGCTGCTTACAATTATAAAGGAAACAAGTATAGTTTGCTAAAGTCACTAATTCTGCTCGAGCCTGTATTCATCTACAGTTGAGAATGGCCGTCGATTCTTTCCCCATTGTTCAGAGGTACTTGATAACTTTCTGGAAGACGATATGCCTGATGTTTTCTTCCTAGAAAAGGGAACAGAAGATGAGCAGAGAACCAAGAAACAACGGTTCATGGAGCTTAAAGAGGATGTGCAGAAGGCATTCCGTAAGGATGTGGCCGAAAAACAATCATACAGGTTTTCCCTCTGCTGTGTCTTCTTCTTAATCCTCGTCTCCTAGGGATGGTCCAAACCGCTGAATAAGGAAGACGTGAAGTTCTTATCTTTCTAAAATGGTATAAATAAAAGGGCCATGGAGTTTCTGGTTTTTCTTGTAGTGTAAAGATGCATCTGTACTATATTTTGGCTGTAAGATACTATGCTTTTGTTAGGGGTTTTGCAAATTGAAGGAAATGTGAGTATTTTTGCATGTTTGAGGTACTTGTTAGGAGAAACATGTTACATACTTCAATAGTATTTAGATTTAATCCCCACATATGTCTTGGGGAAAAATCCAACCCCAAATCTTGTGTAGAGGTGAAATGGTGAAATTAATTTCTATATAGCCAGTTAATAATTTGTAGCAACAGAATATATAGTTCAACATAACTTGCTTTTTTTAGTCTAATAATTTCCAATTAGAATTAGAACATATCTTTAACTGGAAAAATAATTCAATTACTATATGTCTCTTGCATATTTTATTTTTTATTTCATAGATGGGAAACTCGGTCAGCTACATAATCCGATAATCTCAAAGTATTATTGCTTATGGGCAGTACAATTTTCATCCCATAACCATTTTGGTTCATTTTTTGAGGGCCTATTACAGCATTTCCATAGGCTGCAGATAGTGTGACAAGACCTTCTTGGCTTTTCCTACATAAGCCCTGTGTGTGAAGTTATTGTAGTCATTAACTTCGATAGTATCTAATCTAATATCTGCTTATGCAACACCAAAGATGCCAATAGCGGCCATCTGCCAGCTGAGTTGAGCTCTGAAACCCCTACTCTGCTTCATCCAAAAACATTCTGGCTCCTTTTTATCTGACCCTTCATGAATTTGCGCCATCTGTCCATCACTGGCCCGCGAAAGGTGTCGTCATCCCAGAGGCCAGCTTGTGCGAATTCATCTTGTGGGAGGTAGAGATAGAGATATAAAGTGTATTTGGATGTGTTCTTATTTTCTGTTTTTAAAAATTATTCTTGAAAGTTATTTTAAAAGCTTTTTTTATATTTTAATTTTTTTCGAATTCAAGAAAAATAATGAATAGATAATGTTTGGTGAAATAAATATGCAAAAATTTCATTTAATTACAAAATTACTATCAAGAATTAAAAAAAAAAAGAACTTCAGAAAATGCCTATTTTTTTAGTTTTTAAGATAAGAATTTTAAGAATAATTTTTAAAAACAAAATTTGAAAAATAATCTGTCTAACAAAATTTTTTGTTTTTTTAAAAATTATTTTGACAAACTCACCCTGAATTAGGTTGATTTTGTTTGAATGCTAAACTAGGAAATTAGAACAAAACAAATTTTTTTCTTTCTTTTTCTTTTTTTGCAAAGGACACACATAAGTTGCTCTAGTTTAGGGAAATAATTCTAATTTTTCTGTAAAAGTCCCAATACTACTGTTTTTTGTATAGTAAGGAAACCATTTCTTAAATTTTAGCATAATTTTGATGATATGTAAAAACATACTACTTGTAAATGGGTAATGTTACAGGAGTTTCACCTTTTTAAGAACTCACGTATTTTAACTGTTGGATTGCTTTTTTTTAAATTTTAAAGCAAGTGAATATAAATTAAAAACATAAATCTCAATATATTAAAGAAAATTCAATGATGAAAATATTCAATTTACTAAAGATGGATTTTCTTATAATACTACTTGTCGTCAAAATATATGAGAAAGTAATCCAGTAAAATTAGAAATATGCTCCTAATTTAAGATTTTTTATTTTATAGATATCTTGTGAGTGTTAAAAGAAATATCAATAAAACATATGTAAATTTTTAGCTACAATCTGATTCTGTTGGAATAGATATATTTTTTAATAATATTAGAATAAAAATAAAAAAAAGATGTTGCGGAAATGGAAACATTTCTTTACTTTTTAATTATAATAATTATCACAAAATATAAATATATTATAATTTTCTTTTGGTAAATTGTATCATGATTTCGCTTTTTAAACTTTCTTTCAAAGATGTGTTAGCGTTGATCTTTATTTCAAAAAAGTATCAATTTTATGAATTATATTTTTAAAATATCCTTTTTTTTAATCATGAGGATGCCAGTCGTAAATTAATAATTTTAAAAGGGTATAACTCCTTGATTAGTTAACTAATTTTTGTATATAATAACTCATTTTCACTTCTCTTCCTATGATCTTTTCATAAAAAATAAGAAAATTTGGGTTCAAGGGGATCCACATGACAAAAAACGTGTAAATTAAACTTAAAAATTTGAACGATCATAATTTTGTATTCAGTTGTTCATTTTAGGTGAATTTTTTTATTTCATATAACTTTTCGAGATCTACATATTTGTAAAATAGTCAACGGTGGTTTGCCCACTTTAGTTGGCAAAAAAAATGTTTTTTTCAATATTTTTTTAATTTTTTTAATTTTCTTGTTATTTTTTCAACTTTAATCTTATTTTTTTCAATTCAAATCAATTCAAATCTCATGTTAACTTTTACTCCCAACTCTTTTGGTGTCTAAAAATGCTATAACAACTTTTTTAATAAACAAAATTATCAAAAAATAATATATTACTATTTACAAACTAAATAGTAATATATTATTATTTTATTTTTAAACAGTAACATTAATTAAAAATTTAAAATAAATAGATAAATCAAGTCTCATTAAGAACCAAACTACTAAAGAAGAGAGTATTATTATTTTATTTTAAAATAGTAATATTGACAAAAAATTTAAAATAAATAGATAAATTAAGTTTTATGAAATACCAAATTGCAAAGAAAAGAGTGTTAATTATTTTATTTCCAGACAGTAATATGTTATTATTTAGTTTCAAAATAGTAAACATTGACTAAAAATTTAAAATAAATAGATAAATTAAATTTTATTAATAACAAAATTATCAAAGAAGAGGGAGTTATTATTTCATCTCCAAACAGTAACATCGACAAAAAATTTAAAATAAATAGATAAATTAAGTTTCATTAATAATCAAATTTAAAAAAAAGAAAGTGTTACTATTTTATCTCCAGATAATAATATATTACTATTTCATTTTTAAATAGTAATATTGACTAGAAACTCAAAATAAATAGATAAATTAAGTCTCATTAAGAACCAAACTGCTAAAAAAGAGAGTATTACTATTTTATCTTCAAATGGTAATATCGACTAAAAATTAAAAAATAAATAGATAAATTAAGTTTCATTAATAGCCAAACTATTAAAGAATAAAGTGTTACTATTTTGTCTCTAGACAATAACATATTAATATTGTATCTTCAAATGATAATATTAACTAAAAATTTAAAATAAATAGATAAATTAAGTTTCATTAACAACCAAATTGTCAAAGAAAAAAGGATTACTATTTCGTCTCCAAATAATAATATAAACTAAAATTTAAAATAAATAGATAAATCAAGTTTCATTAATAACTAAACTGCCAAAAAGAGGATTTATTATTTTGTCTGTAGACAGTAACATATTATTGTTTCATATCCAAATAGTAACACTGACTAAAAATTCAAAATAAATGGATAAATCAAGTCTCATTAATAACTAAATTGTCAAAGAAGAGGGTGTTATTGTTTTTGTCTCTAAATAATAACATCAATAAAAAATTTAAAGTAAATAGATAAATCACTTCTCATTAATAATCAAACTGTTAAAAAAAAGAGTTTTACTATTTTGTCTCTAGACAAGAACGTGTTATTATTTTATTTTCAAATAGTAACATTGATAAAAAATTTAAAATAAATGGATAAATTAAGTTTTATTAATAATCAAATTGACAAAGAAGAGGCTGTTATTATTTTATCTTTAAATAGTAATATCGATCAAAAATTTAAAATAAATAGGTAAATTAAATTTTATAAACAACCAAATTACTAAAGAAGAAATGTCATTGTTTCATCTTTAAACAGTAATATTGACAAAAAATTTAAAATAAATGGATAAATAAAATCTCATTAACAATTAAACTAACAAAAAAGAGGGTGTTATTATTTCATTTTCAGATAGTAACATGTTATTATTTAGTTTTAAAATAGTAATATTAATCAAAAACTTAAAATAAATGGATATATTAAATCTTATTAACAATCAAACTGCTAAAAAAGATATTATTATTTAATCTCCAAACAGTAACAATAGTAACATTGATAAAAAAATTAAAATAAATAAATAAATTAAATCTCATTAATAACTAAATTATTAAAGAAGAAGGTGTTATTATTTTATCTTCAGATAGTGATATATTACTGTCTAAATAGTAATATTAACAAAAAATTTAAAATGAATGAATAAATTAAGTCTTATTAACAATTAAATTGTTAAAGAAGAGCATGCCACTGTTTAATTTCTAGATAGTAATATGTTACTGTTTAAACAATAATGTCGATCTAAAATTTAAAATATTCTTATTAATAACTAAATTGTTAAAAAGAGGATATTACTATTTGATCTTCAAATAGTAACATATTACTATCCAAACAATAACACTGACTAAAAATTTAAAATAAATGAATAAATCAAATTTTATTGACAATTAAATTATAAAAAAATATGTACTATTTGGTATTTAAACAATAATATATTATTGTTCAAATAGTAACGTTGATCTAAAATTTAAAATAAATAAATAAATCAATTCTCATTAATAACCAAACAGTAATATTTGGTATACAGACAACAACATGTTACTGTTATGATAATTACTTTAAAAAAAAGATAAAAGAAAGAAACTATTTTATGATTCTATATAAGGTTCTGTACTTCTAAATTTTTATTTTTATTTTAACTAAAAATTTATTTTAATCATTAAAAAATCAATTTTTATAAATTTTATTTATAATTAAAATTTTATATTAATTTAGTTTTTATAAAGTTAAAAATTCTCCAATTTTTAATTCTTATAAGATTTTAGTCTTTTATATTTTTATAAAATTAAAAATTCTCCAAATTTAATATCTCTAATTTTAATATGTGACAAAAGAAATTTTTGTTTCGATATTTTTAGTTTTCTCAAAACATGTTTTAAGTATTTTATTTTATCTTTTGGATTTTGTAGTAAATTTTCATACGCAAATGCACTTAAAATGAAAGAAAATGAGTTTGTATATCTTGTTATAATAAATTGTAATAAATGGTGTTGACTTGATTTTTCCCCATTACACCATTGCAAACCTCACTGTATCGCTGCAAATCTCACCGTACTGTTATATTAGGCTATCAAAGCCAATACTCTTAATGAAATTGCATTAAAAAAAAAAAAAACTCTTATCCTCATATAACCGTTTGTGAGTCGGCAAGGGGATGCCTATTTGCAATTTAATATTATTTGTTATTACTTCAATGCACGGAAATTAAAATTAAAAACATAAAATTTAATTTATTAAAAGAATCCAATAATAAAAATGTTTAATTTTTTCAGAAGTGAAGTAGTATCCCTTGTCAAAAATATACAAGAAAATAATCTTAAATTAGAAATATTTTCTTAATTTAAGACTTTTTATTATATAAATGTCTTGCGAGTGTTAAAAGAAATATTAATAAAAAATATGTAAAATTTTAATTACAATCTGATTCTGTTTAAATTAATATAATTTTTAATGATATTGGAATAAAAAATACAAAGAGATTTTGTGGAAAAGAAGAAGCGATGAGAACAGCTCTTTTTATTTTATAATTATAATAACTCTCATAAAATATAAATACCTTATAATTTTTTCTTATACATTATTATAAAATAATATTCAATATTTTTTTTCTCACTCTGGACGAAACCCTTTCTACCTTGTTGCATTACAAAGGCAAATCTCACTATACCGTTTTAGCAGGCTACCAAAGCCAATACTCTCAATGAGATTGCATCAGAAAAACTCATCCTTGTATAGCCGCTTGTGAGTCGGCAATTGCATGCCTATTTGCAATATAATATTATTTATTTATTATTATTATTATTTCAATGCTCCATTTTGGCTTCTCTTCATTTCGGCTGCAGCTTTCAAGTCTTTTCAACAGTTGCGGCTCTCTGTAAATGTTGCGGTGCGGCGCCCAACCTCATTAATTTCCTTCCACATTGAGAAGTCTAATGCTTGGTTGCTGGGTCTGCTGTCATCTATTTTTAAATTATTTTTATTTCAAAATTAATTTAAATACTTTCAACGGATTCAAGTCTTGTATACTCACGATTTAAGGGATTCAGTGAAACTAATTTTTTTTTCTTTTTCATGAAGATTCTCAATAGTGTAATATGCATGAGATCTACAGCTAATTCTTTTTTTTCTTCTCAATTTTAACTTGATTGGCATTGCCAAGAGCCGAAGCAGCATTGTGTACAGTCTCTGTTGAAGATTTTGCTTCTGGTGCTATCCCCATAAGTGGGACACTCATGAGGTCCGCTGTCCCAGCAACATAGTAGCAATGTAGGTAGAGCTCATCAAAGTTATTGTATCATGATTTTGTTAGGTCCAGCTTCATCTCTTCTATCATGCCCTTGAATGGCTATTCAAACCCATCATCAAATTTAGTAATTACAATAGTTTTTAGGTGGAGAGTAAAACGCACTAGATATATAATATATCATTGCATAAAAATTGTTAAATTTCATTTGGATTGCACACAATCTACAAAATCTAAACCTTTAAATATACTATGTACCGAAAAATAGGGTACTGAAACCCGCCCCTAATTGTTAGCCCGAAGATAAGCACTTTACAGTCAAACTCTAATTTTAAGGTTTTGGGAAGATTATGAAATAAAAAAAAGGAAAAATCCACTATATCTTGTATGGATCATATTTAATTTATTTATGTATGATTTAAGTGTAAAAAACAATCCATTTATAATTAACGTTATTAGTACTTTACTCATTTATATAAATTTTTTTTAGTCCATAATGGAATTGGCACATACTACAATTTTTATAAAATATTTTGTCAATTTATCTATCTGTGATTTACATTGTTAAACACATTGCCCACATAGCATGGGATATTTCTATCAATTTTGTATTGAAAAAATTATTCAGGTGAGCGAAGTATTAATAACAAAAATCATGGATTAACTTTTTTATTTTGATACTTTAAATCAGATGTATGTAATACAGACTTGGACATAACACAGGTGGGTATATTCAAAATTAAAAGCATGTAAGAAGGGCAAAATTGTTACCTGAATATCAACAGGGCACTTTGAGACAGTATCTGGGGCTTTTTACCTCGTGTGATGTTGGAGTGATGACTAATTCCCAAGATGATGTTCTTTTGAAAATTTCCCAAACTAATGTGAAGTTGATTTTTTTTTAAGAGAGAGAAAGAGAGAGAGAGAGAGAGAGAGAGAGAGAGAGAGAGAGAGAGAGAGAAGGAAACCTGTTGTTGAGGCCGAACTTCTCCCAAATGAGGGACATTGGGCTAAACAATGCCTTCCAGCTTCCCGCAATGGCAGATTGCTTGCAGGGATGCGTTAGTTAGTCCGTCTCTCCGTATGCGGTTTTCAAAAAAAATAATAATTTCTTTTTAGTAGATTATTATATGTTTATGTATAATTAAAATTAAAATTATTGAAGGAAAATTCTTAGTTGTTTAATTTACGTGCTCACTATAATTAAAAATTTATCATTTCATTGTCCTTAGAAAAATAATACAATAATTAAATTTTTCAATTACATCTTGTTATATTTATTTTAATTTTTATTTGTAGTAAGTACAATTTCTCTTATATATTAATACACTTAGAATAAATAATTATGATGCATTATTATTAATTTGTGTGACTGATATAAAATAATTAACTTAACGAAATTAGATGTAATAATAGTGATATATTAGTATTTGTTTTAAATAATATTTATTTTGTTAATTATAATAAAAATGTTTAATGATTTGTAAAATAAATGGGTAATATATTTTATTGAAAATAATGAATTTAAAGGATATTATTAAATAAATACTCAAATTAATTATTAAGTATTTAATAAGTTGAAATTTGTTATTTAATTAAATATTTGTAATACTTGTTTACTTTTTAAAATCAAAGTTAATTTATCATTATGAAACCATTGTCTTAATTGAGACTGAAACAAAAGAAATAAAATTATTATGTTTTAAATACAGATTTGAATTGATCTAATAAATTTAATTTTAAAATAACTTAATTGGTAATAAAATTTGTCAAACTAATCGATTGTTTAACAAAAATAGTTGATAGAATAATGAACGTGTTAAATATAAAATAAAAAATTAATTAATGTTTTCATAAATTAAATCCTTTATTTTTTTTTGTAATAGTTTGAGTGGCTAAATTATTAGACATATACAAGGATTAATGATTAAATCCTAATTGTAGAAGAAGGCATATGACCTTTTAAAGTATATCAACTACTACTTGAATTAAAGATTTATATGTAAAGCTATAATATAGAATATTTTTAAAATATTTTGTAAAAATAATTCATCTTTTAAATTACTTCATATACAGTTCTATACTTTTTGAAAAAAATTAATCAATTGTGATTAATTATATTTTCAAGTTAAAATTTTAAAACTAATTTAATGTTACAAGATGATGATAATGATAATAATAAATTAGATTAATTATTATTAAAGGAAAATATTGATGTGGAGTCCGTAACATGACATCTTCTGATGCTAATTTTTTTTTAATACATTGACATGTATCACCTAAAAATGTTATTTTATAAATAAGGGTATACATTATCTTATTTTTTTTCCACACTAATTACTTTTAAAAATTCTATTTTATTTTATTACCTCACACAATATAAAATAACATAATAAAATTTAACTTATTAGATACAAAATAATTAAATTGAGTATTTATTTAGTAACACCACGTGAATCTATTATTTCATTGACATATATTACTCATTTATTTACAAATTCTAAATATTTCTACTACAATTAGTTTTTTACTCAAACACCAATAGGGACAGCATCGTACATACGCGCCCTTCAAGGTCTGGACTATGCTACGATATACTAATAATTTTAAATTATTAGATTTTATTTATATAATATTATATAAAATTTTAAAATTATATTATTAAATTTAATGATGTATCATAAAAATGGTAGACTGAAATAGATCACTCAATCGCTGCTCCCATCTATCCAAGGCTTTTGGTATTGCGTGTGAAGCATTTGGTCCATCCACATGCAACACATGGCAGTGCCATGTAGAGATGTTTTAAAATTTCATATCAAATCATAAATAAATAAATAAATTAACAATATTCCATTAACTTATAACTCAATCTGGCCATCTCTACGTGGCACTGTGATTTGTTATTTTCAACTGGTTATGGATTTGCCACGAGGCTGTTTGAGGGCAATCCCACATACCATAAATGGGTCATATGGCTTTTCTCCTTTCTTGGGTCATCAATTGTGGGCCTGAAATATGCAGCCCAATGGATGTTCAAATTAACGTAACAAATTTGATAGGTAGGTACTAAATACGCACCTCCTATGCTAACAATTGTTTCAGAATAGAGAGTGCAGATCATGATCCAATCTTCCATGCTGGACCAAAAAAGAAAAAAAAACAAGAATAGGGAGTGAAGGTGGGCCCTGAAACAATGAATGGGCCACCCATTTACAATCGCAAGATGTACAGTGATCATCAGTGGTAACTTAATTTCAGTTGAAGCTGTCGGTCCTTTGGTTTGATGGAAGTGCCAATAAGGAGATTAGAAGTCTTAAATAAGTTGAATTTAATGAATTGATTTGAAATTGATATAATTTTCTTTAGATTAGGATTGGGATTGAAATTGATACGGAAAGTAATAATAATGGCTCGACTTAGTAAGAAATTGAGACTAATTAATCTGATTTAATAAAAGATACCCGGTAAAAAATTAGAATTAATAAGTGTTAACCCATTGAGTTATTGGATTTATCATTAATCTGATAATAATAATAAGTAATAAATAAATAATTTATTATTATATATTTAACTTTTTTATAAATATTAAAATAATAATTTTAGTATATTAAAATTATACTTTAATATATATAATATTAAAATTATATATATGAGCAATATTAAATAATTTTTTAATATTAAAATTAATAAATTTATATATTTAATATTATCGATATATATTGTATAACTTTATTAAAATAAATAATTATATTAAAATTTGAATTAATACTTTAATATTAAAATTTTGAATTATTTAAAATTTAAATAAATAATTTTTGATATTAATTTTAAATATATTATATACATATATAATATAATAAATTATTATTTATTTATTATTATATATAAATTGTTATAATTATTTTTATCAATATATTATTTATATAAATAATTTATTTATATATATTTGATAATATATAAAGTATTATATATAAAATAATTATATGTAATAATTTATATATTATCAAATATATATAAATAAATTATTTATATAAATAATATATTGATAAAAATAATTATAACAATTTATATATAATAATAAATAAATAATAATTTATTATATTATATATGTATATAATATATTTAAAATTAATATCAAAATTATTTATTTAAATTTTAAATAATTCAAAATTTTAATATTAAAGTATTAATTCAAATTTTAATATAATTATTTATTTTAATAAAGTTATACAATATATATCGATAATATTAAATATATAAATTTATTAATTTTAATATTAAAAATTATTTAATATTGCTCATATATATAATTTTAATATTATATATATTAAAGTATAATTTTAATATACTAAAATTATTATTTTAATATTTATAAAAAAGTTAAATATATAATAATAAATTATTTATTTATTACTTATTATTATTATCAGATTAATTGATAAATCCAATAACTCAATGGGTTAACACTTATTAATTCTAATTTTTTACCGGGTATCTTTTATTAAATCAGATTAATTAGTCTCAATTTCTTACTAAGTCGAGCCATTATTATTACTTTCCGTATCAATTTCAATCCCAATCCTAATCTAAAGAAAATTATATCAATTTCAAATCAATTCATTAAATTCAACTTATTTTAAGACTTCTAATCTCCTTATTGGCACTTCCATCAAACCAAAGGACCGACAGCTTCAACTGAAATTAAGTTACCACTGATGATCACTGTACATCTTGCGATTGTAAAATGGGTGGCCCATTCATTGTTTCAGGGCCCACCTTCACTCCCTATTCTTGTTTTTTTTTCTTTTTGGTCCAGCATGGAAGATTGGATCATGATCTGCACTCTCTATTCTGAAACAATTGTTAGCATAGGAGGTGCGTATTTAGTACCTACCTATCAAATTTGTTACGTTAATTTGAACATCCATTGGGCTGCATATTTCAGGCCCACAATTGATGACCCAAGAAAGGAGAAAAGCCATATGACCCATTTATGGTATGTGGGATTGCCCTCAAACAGCCTCGTGGCAAATCCATAACCAGTTGAAAATAACAAATCACAGTGCCACGTAGAGATGGCCAGATTGAGTTATAAGTTAATGGAATATTGTTAATTTATTTATTTATTTATGATTTGATATGAAATTTTAAAACATCTCTACATGGCACTGCCATGTGTTGCATGTGGATGGACCAAATGCTTCACACGCAATACCAAAAGCCTTGGATAGATGGGAGCAGCGATTGAGTGATCTATTTCAGTCTACCATTTTTATGATACATCATTAAATTTAATAATATAATTTTAAAATTTTATATAATATTATATAAATAAAATCTAATAATTTAAAATTATTAGTATATCGTAGCATAGTCCAGACCTTGAAGGGCGCGTATGTACGATGCTGTCCTATTGGTGTTTGAGTAAAAAACTAATTGTAGTAGAAATATTTAGAATTTGTAAATAAATGAGTAATATATGTCAATGAAATAATAGATTCACGTGGTGTTACTAAATAAATACTCAATTTAATTATTTTGTATCTAATAAGTTAAATTTTATTATGTTATTTTATATTGTGTGAGGTAATAAAATAAAATAGAATTTTTAAAAGTAATTAGTGTGGAAAAAAAATAAGATAATGTATACCCTTATTTATAAAATAACATTTTTAGGTGATACATGTCAATGTATTAAAAAAAAATTAGCATCAGAAGATGTCATGTTACGGACTCCACATCAATATTTTCCTTTAATAATAATTAATCTAATTTATTATTATCATTATCATCATCTTGTAACATTAAATTAGTTTTAAAATTTTAACTTGAAAATATAATTAATCACAATTGATTAATTTTTTTCAAAAGTATAGAACTGTATATGAAGTAATTTAAAAGATGAATTATTTTTACAAAATATTTTAAAAATATTCTATATTATAGCTTTACATATAAATCTTTAATTCAAGTAGTAGTTGATATACTTTAAAAGGTCATATGCCTTCTTCTACAATTAGGATTTAATCATTAATCCTTGTATATGTCTAATAATTTAGCCACTCAAACTATTACAAAAAAAATAAAGGAATTTAATTTATGAAAACATTAATTAATTTTTTATTTTATATTTAACACGTTCATTATTCTATCAACTATTTTGTTAAACAATCGATTAGTTTGACAAATTTTATTACCAATTAAGTTATTTTAAAATTAAATTTATTAGATCAATTCAAATCTGTATTTAAAACATAATAATTTTTATTTCTTTTGTTTCAGTCTCAATTAAGACAATGGTTTCATAATGATAAATTAACTTTGATTTTAAAAAGTAAACAAGTATTACAAATATTTAATTAAATAACAAATTTCAACTTATTAAATACTTAATAATTAATTTGAGTATTTATTTAATAATATCCTTTAAATTCATTATTTTCAATAAAATATATTACCCATTTATTTTACAAATCATTAAACATTTTTTATTATAATTAACAAAATAAATATTATTTAAAACAAATACTAATATATCACTATTATTACATCTAATTTCGTTAAGTTAATTATTTTATATCAGTCACACAAATTAATAATAATGCATCATAATTATTTATTCTAAGTGTATTAATATATAAGAGAAATTGTACTTACTACAAATAAAAATTAAAATAAATATAACAAGATGTAATTGAAAATTTAATTATTGTATTATTTTTCTAAGGACAATGAAATGATAAATTTTTAATTATAGTGAGCACGTAAATTAAACAACTAAGAATTTTCCTTCAATAATTTTAATTTTAATTATACATAAACATATAATAATCTACTAAAAAGAAATTATTATTTTTTTTGAAAACCGCATACGGAGAGACGGACTAACTAACGCATCCCTGCAAGCAATCTGCCATTGCGGGAAGCTGGAAGGCATTGTTTAGCCCAATGTCCCTCATTTGGGAGAAGTTCGGCTCAACAACAGGTTTCCTTCTCTCTCTCTCTCTCTCTCTCTCTCTCTCTCTCTCTCTCTCTCTTTCTCTCTCTTAAAAAAAAATCAACTTCACATTAGTTTGGGAAATTTTCAAAAGAACATCATCTTGGGAATTAGTCATCACTCCAACATCACACGAGGTAAAAAGCCCCAGATACTGTCTCAAAGTGCCCTGTTGATATTCAGGTAACAATTTTGCCCTTCTTACATGCTTTTAATTTTGAATATACCCACCTGTGTTATGTCCAAGTCTGTATTACATACATCTGATTTAAAGTATCAAAATAAAAAAGTTAATCCATGATTTTTGTTATTAATACTTCGCTCACCTGAATAATTTTTTCAATACAAAATTGATAGAAATATCCCATGCTATGTGGGCAATGTGTTTAACAATGTAAATCACAGATAGATAAATTGACAAAATATTTTATAAAAATTGTAGTATGTGCCAATTCCATTATGGACTAAAAAAAATTTATATAAATGAGTAAAGTACTAATAACGTTAATTATAAATGGATTGTTTTTTACACTTTAAATCATACATAAATAAATTAAATATGATCCATACAAGATATAGTGGATTTTTCCTTTTTTTTATTTCATAATCTTCCCAAAACCTTAAAATTAGAGTTTGACTGTAAAGTGCTTATCTTCGGGCTAACAATTAGGGGCGGGTTTCAGTACCCTATTTTTCGGTACATAGTATATTTAAAGGTTTAGATTTTGTAGATTGTGTGCAATCCAAATGAAATTTAACAATTTTTATGCAATGATATATTATATATCTAGTGCGTTTTACTCTCCACCTAAAAACTATTGTAATTACTAAATTTGATGATGGGTTTGAATAGCCATTCAAGGGCATGATAGAAGAGATGAAGCTGGACCTAACAAAATCATGATACAATAACTTTGATGAGCTCTACCTACATTGCTACTATGTTGCTGGGACAGCGGACCTCATGAGTGTCCCACTTATGGGGATAGCACCAGAAGCAAAATCTTCAACAGAGACTGTACACAATGCTGCTTCGGCTCTTGGCAATGCCAATCAAGTTAAAATTGAGAAGAAAAAAAAGAATTAGCTGTAGATCTCATGCATATTACACTATTGAGAATCTTCATGAAAAAGAAAAAAAAATTAGTTTCACTGAATCCCTTAAATCGTGAGTATACAAGACTTGAATCCGTTGAAAGTATTTAAATTAATTTTGAAATAAAAATAATTTAAAAATAGATGACAGCAGACCCAGCAACCAAGCATTAGACTTCTCAATGTGGAAGGAAATTAATGAGGTTGGGCGCCGCACCGCAACATTTACAGAGAGCCGCAACTGTTGAAAAGACTTGAAAGCTGCAGCCGAAATGAAGAGAAGCCAAAATGGAGCATTGAAATAATAATAATAATAAATAAATAATATTATATTGCAAATAGGCATGCAATTGCCGACTCACAAGCGGCTATACAAGGATGAGTTTTTCTGATGCAATCTCATTGAGAGTATTGGCTTTGGTAGCCTGCTAAAACGGTATAGTGAGATTTGCCTTTGTAATGCAACAAGGTAGAAAGGGTTTCGTCCAGAGTGAGAAAAAAAATATTGAATATTATTTTATAATAATGTATAAGAAAAAATTATAAGGTATTTATATTTTATGAGAGTTATTATAATTATAAAATAAAAAGAGCTGTTCTCATCGCTTCTTCTTTTCCACAAAATCTCTTTGTATTTTTTATTCCAATATCATTAAAAATTATATTAATTTAAACAGAATCAGATTGTAATTAAAATTTTACATATTTTTTATTAATATTTCTTTTAACACTCGCAAGACATTTATATAATAAAAAGTCTTAAATTAAGAAAATATTTCTAATTTAAGATTATTTTCTTGTATATTTTGACAAGGGATACTACTTCACTTCTGAAAAAATTAAACATTTTTATTATTGGATTCTTTTTAATAAATTAAATTTTATGTTTTTAATTTTAATTTCCGTGCATTGAAGTAATAACAAATAATATTAAATTGCAAATAGGCATCCCCTTGCCGACTCACAAACGGTTATATGAGGATAAGAGTTTTTTTTTTTTTTTTTAATGCAATTTCATTAAGAGTATTGGCTTTGATAGCCTAATATAACAGTACGGTGAGATTTGCAGCGATACAGTGAGGTTTGCAATGGTGTATGGGGAAAAATCAAGTCAACACCATTTATTACAATTTATTATAACAAGATATACGAACTCATTTTATTTCATTTAAGTGCATTTATGTATGAAAATTTACTACAAAACCCAAAAGATAAAATAAAATACTTAAAACATGTTTTGAGAAAACTAAAAATATCGAAACAAAAATTTCTTTTGTCACATATTAAAATTAGAGATATTAAATTTGGAGAATTTTTAATTTTATAAAAATATAAAAGACTAAAATCTTATAAGAATTAAAATTGGAGAATTTTTAACTTTATAAAAACTAAATTAATATAAAATTTTAATTATAAATAAAATTTATAAAAATTGAATTTTTAATGATTAAAATAAATTTTTAGTTAAAATAAAAATAAAAATTTAGAAGTACAGAACCTTATATAGAATCATAAAATAGTTTCTTTCTTTTATCTTTTTTTTTAAAGTAATTATCATAACAGTAACATGTTGTTGTCTGTATACCAAATATTACTGTTTGGTTATTAATGAGAATTGATTTATTTATTTATTTTAAATTTTAGATCAACGTTACTATTTGAACAATAATATATTATTGTTTAAATACCAAATAGTAACATATTTTTTTATAATTTAATTGTCAATAAAATTTGATTTATTCATTTATTTTAAATTTTTAGTCAGTGTTATTGTTTGGATAGTAATATGTTACTATTTGAAGATCAAATAGTAATATCCTCTTTTTTAACAATTTAGTTATTAATAAGAATATTTTAAATTTTAGATCGACATTATTGTTTAAACAGTAACATATTACTATCTAGAAATTAAACAGTGGCATGCTCTTCTTTAACAATTTAATTGTTAATAAGACTTAATTTATTCATTCATTTTAAATTTTTTGTTAATATTACTATTTAGACAGTAATATATCACTATCTGAAGATAAAATAATAACACCTTCTTCTTTAATAATTTAGTTATTAATGAGATTTAATTTATTTATTTATTTTAAATTTTTTATCAATGTTACTATTGTTACTGTTTGGAGACTAAACAATAATATCTTTTTTGACAGTTTGATTGTTAATAAGATTTAATATATCCATTTATTTTAAGTTTTTGATTAATATTACTATTTTAAAATTAAATAATAACATGTTACTATCTGAAAATGAAACAATAACACCCTCGTTTTTGTTAGTTTAATTGTTAATGAGATTTGATTTATACATTTATTTTAAATTTTTTATCGATATTGTTGTTTAAAGATGAAATAATGACACTTCTTCTTTAGTAATTTGGTTGTTTATAAAATTTAATTTACTTATTTATTTTAAATTTTTGATCGATATTACTATTTAAAGATAAAATAGTAACAGCCTTTTCTTTGTCAATTTGATTATTAATAAGACTTAATTTATCCATTTATTTTAAATTTTTTATCAATATTACTGTTTGGAAATAAAATAATAACACGTTCTTGTCTGGAGACAAAATAGTAAAACTCTCTTTTTTGAAAGTTTGATTATTAATGAGAAGTGATTTATCTATTTACTTTAAATTTTTTATTGATGTTATTGTTTAGAGACAAAACAATAACACCCTCTTCTTTGACAGTTTAGTTATTAATGAGACTTGATTTATCTATTTATTTTAAATTTTTAGTCGGTGTTACTATTTGGATATGAAACAATAATATGTTACTGTCTACAGACAAAATAATAAATCCTCTTTTTTGGCAGTTTAGTTATTAATGAAACTTGATTTATCTATTTATTTTAAATTTTTAGTTGATATTATTATTTGGAGACGAAATAGTAATCATTTCTTCTTTGACAATTTGGTTGTTAATGAAACTTAATTTATCTATTTATTTTAAATTTTTAGTTAATATTATCATTTGAAGATAAAATATTAATATGTTATTGTCTAGAGACAAAATAGTAACACTTTATTCTTTAATAGTTTGACTATTAATGAAACTTAATTTATCTATTTAATTTTTAATTTTTAGTCGATATTACCGTTTGGAGATAAAATAGTAATACTCTCTTCTTTAGTAGTTTGGTTCTTAATGAGACTTAATTTATCTATTTATTTTGAGTTTCTAACCGATATTACTATTTAAAAATGAAATAGTAATATATTATTATCTGGAGATAAAATAGTAACACTCTCTTTTTTTTAAAGTTTGATTATTAATGAAACTTAATTTATCTATTTATTTTAAATTTTTTGTCGATGTTACTGTTTGGAGATGAAATAATAACTCCCTCTTCTTTGATAATTTTGTTATTAATAAAATTTAATTTATCTATTTATTTTAAATTTTTAGTCAATGTTACTATTTTGAAACTAAATAATAACATATTACTGTCTGGAAATAAAATAATAACACTCTTTTCTTTGGCAATTTGGTATTTCATAAAACTTAATTTATCTATTTATTTTAAATTTTTTGTCAATATTACTATTTTAAAATAAAATAATAATACTCTCTTCTTTAGTAGTTTGGTTCTTAATGAGACTTGATTTATCTATTTATTTTAAATTTTTAATTAATGTTACTGTTCAAAAATAAAATAATATATTACTATTTAGTTTGTAAATAGTAATATATTATTTTTTGATAATTTTGTTTATTAAAAAAGTTGTTATAGCATTTTTAGACACCAAAAGAGTTGGGAGTAAAAGTTAACATGAGATTTGAATTGATTTGAATTGAAAAAAATAAGATTAAAGTTGAAAAAATAACAAAAAAATTAAAAATATTAAAAAAATATTGAAAAAATATTTTTTTTTGCCAACTAAAGTGGGCAAACCACCGTATGTAAATCTCGAAAAGTTATATGAAATAAAAAAATTCACCCAAAATGAACAACTAAATACAAAATTATGATTATTCAAATTTTTAAGTTTAATTTACACATTTTTTGTCATGTGGATCCCCTTGAACCCAAATTTTCTTATTTTTTATGAAAAGATCATAGGAAGAGAAGTGAAAATGAGTTATTATATACAAAAATTAGTTAACTAATCAAGGAGTTATACCCTTTTAAAATTATTAATTTACGACTGCATCCTCATGATTAAAAAAAGGATATTTTAAAAATATAATTCATAAAATTGATACTTTTTTGAAATAAAGATCAACGCTAACACATCTTTGAAAGAAAGTTTAAAAAGCGAAATCATGATACAATTTACCAAAAGAAAATTATAATATATTTATATTTTGTGATAATTATTATAATTAAAAAGTAAAGAAATGTTTCCATTTCCGCAACATCTTTTTTTTATTTTTATTCTAATATTATTAAAAAATATATCTATTCCAACAGAATCAGATTGTAGCTAAAAATTTACATATGTTTTATTGATATTTCTTTTAACACTCACAAGATATCTATAAAATAAAAAATCTTAAATTAGGAGCATATTTCTAATTTTACTGGATTACTTTCTCATATATTTTGACGACAAGTAGTATTATAAGAAAATCCATCTTTTAGTAAATTGAATATTTTCATCATTGAATTTTCTTTAATATATTGAGATTTATGTTTTTAATTTATATTCACTTGCTTTAAAATTTAAAAAAAAGCAATCCAACAGTTAAAATACGTGAGTTCTTAAAAAGGTGAAACTCCTGTAACATTACCCATTTACAAGTAGTATGTTTTTACATATCATCAAAATTATGCTAAAATTTAAGAAATGGTTTCCTTACTATACAAAAAACAGTAGTATTGGGACTTTTACAGAAAAATTAGAATTATTTCCCTAAACTAGAGCAACTTATGTGTGTCTTTGCAAAAAAAGAAAAAGAAAGAAAAAAATTTGTTTTGTTCTAATTTCCTAGTTTAGCATTCAAACAAAATCAACCTAATTCAGGGTGAGTTTGTCAAAATAATTTTTAAAAAAACAAAAAATTTTGTTAGACAGATTATTTTTCAAATTTTGTTTTTAAAAATTATTCTTAAAATTCTTATCTTAAAAACTAAAAAAATAGGCATTTTCTGAAGTTCTTTTTTTTTTTTAATTCTTGATAGTAATTTTGTAATTAAATGAAATTTTTGCATATTTATTTCACCAAACATTATCTATTCATTATTTTTCTTGAATTCGAAAAAAATTAAAATATAAAAAAAGCTTTTAAAATAACTTTCAAGAATAATTTTTAAAAACAGAAAATAAGAACACATCCAAATACACTTTATATCTCTATCTCTACCTCCCACAAGATGAATTCGCACAAGCTGGCCTCTGGGATGACGACACCTTTCGCGGGCCAGTGATGGACAGATGGCGCAAATTCATGAAGGGTCAGATAAAAAGGAGCCAGAATGTTTTTGGATGAAGCAGAGTAGGGGTTTCAGAGCTCAACTCAGCTGGCAGATGGCCGCTATTGGCATCTTTGGTGTTGCATAAGCAGATATTAGATTAGATACTATCGAAGTTAATGACTACAATAACTTCACACACAGGGCTTATGTAGGAAAAGCCAAGAAGGTCTTGTCACACTATCTGCAGCCTATGGAAATGCTGTAATAGGCCCTCAAAAATGAACCAAAATGGTTATGGGATGAAAATTGTACTGCCCATAAGCAATAATACTTTGAGATTATCGGATTATGTAGCTGACCGAGTTTCCCATCTATGAAATAAAAAATAAAATATGCAAGAGACATATAGTAATTGAATTATTTTTCCAGTTAAAGATATGTTCTAATTCTAATTGGAAATTATTAGACTAAAAAAGCAAGTTATGTTGAACTATATATTCTGTTGCTACAAATTATTAACTGGCTATATAGAAATTAATTTCACCATTTCACCTCTACACAAGATTTGGGTTGGATTTTTCCCCAAGACATATGTGGGGATTAAATCTAAATACTATTGAAGTATGTAACATGTTTCTCCTAACAAGTACCTCAAACATGCAAAAATACTCACATTTCCTTCAATTTGCAAAACCCCTAACATAAGCATAGTATCTTACAGCCAAAATATAGTACAGATGCATCTTTACACTACAAGAAAAACCAGAACTCCATGGCCCTTTTATTTATACCATTTTAGAAAGATAAGAACTTCACGTCTTCCTTATTCAGCGGTTTGGACCATCCCTAGGAGACGAGGATTAAGAAGAAGACACAGCAGAGGGAAAACCTGTATGATTGTTTTCGGCCACATCCTTACGGAATGCCTTCTGCACATCCTCTTTAAGCTCCATGAACCGTTGTTTCTTGGTTCTCTGCTCATCTTCTGTTCCCTTTTCTAGGAAGAAAACATCAGGCATATCGTCTTCCAGAAAGTTATCAAGTACCTCTGAACAATGGGGAAAGAATCGACGGCCATTCTCAACTGTAGATGAATACAGGCTCGAGCAGAATTAGTGACTTTAGCAAACTATACTTGTTTCCTTTATAATTGTAAGCAGCACCAATTCAACTATAAAGTCAGAAAGTGAGACAGAATTTTGGACCCAGAGAATATACATAGTACATTTTTGGAACCAACTATATTTTGGTCTGATCAAAATTTCTCAACATAAGATGAGGACTTTGCAATGAAAAGAAAATGGTTTAAACTTTAAATATTTTCTAGGGTATACCTATTTCTTGAAGGGCTTGCAATCGTAGCTGGAGTTTTCTAGCATGCACAGAGGGAGTTTCATTAATATCAACTTCCCTTAGGTTGCCACACAGGCCTGATTCTGCCTCAGCATTCTCCCAAGCCACCTTAGCCTCAGCAGGGAATAACAGCTTAATAAATGCCACTGCAACAAAGAAAGAGAGCATTGTTTCATATTTCCTGGACAGTTTTCTGAGGAAAAGCCCTAGGTTGAGAAAAATAGCAAATATTCACCCATGTCCATATCTTATACAAAACGTTAATATACCTTCAGAATATTTCCTTAAGTTCGCAAGGAAGTTTCACAGAAATATCTTGTGTCACAGGCTTTGTCTAGAAAGTGTGCATGTGTAAATTGGATCCATACAGCAGAAAGTGAGCATTTTGTGCCATGGAATGGAAACATAGACATGGTAAAAATGATTACATAGCGAGAAAATTTAGCCCTTTTTCTAGAAAAGGAATGTCCTAAAAATAAGTATCTAGCAGGATGGATTAAGGAAACAGAAAAAGAAGGGGACTAGAAACCTTTCTGGCCGTGTTTCAAATATGAATATCAAATCCCATCCATTTGGAAATATTGATGATTAAACCAATCCAAAATCAAAAATATGTTACTGATGCCTTAATTCTACCCAAAAGCGACCATTGCTAGGGTATCAAAGATCATAATGGAAAACTTGGAAGGATTAATTCGTCAAACAATATGGAAGAGGAATAATAACAAGGGACATTAGCCATTAGGAAAGGTATTATTGCCGTGCCATTAGCGTGCCCACATAAAAGGGTGCAAGAGTTATTGTGTCATAATTCCTCTAAATAAAATGTATCAGGTATGCAGTCTTCTACAAATAAATTTGTGTTCTTCCAAGTAGACTTGTACCATAAAAAGAAAACACCCCCATATTCATCGAAAGAGAGCAACCTAAACAAGTAAATGCTGCCCTACCTCTGTTTTCCAAGTAATCCAGTCTCATGTGCAAGTCATCAGCTATTAACGGTGACGAGCTATCCATGCCGTGCTGTCGTGCTCTCCTGTGCAGATCTGAATAGAGAGGCATCGGTACCAGAAACAGCAGTGGCCAGCCGAAAAATGGGAGCCACAGCAGCAGAGAGAAAGAAGAGAAAGGCGGATAGAGGAGAGAGGACTGTCCGGAAAACTTATGAGGAAGGGGAGAGAGAGTGGGGGTAAGGGAAAGGAGCTTCCCATTTTGATTCTGTGCTTTACGGTACAAGTTCAAAATTCATCCGTCCATTTCCTAGTACAATTCCATCTTATCATCTATTTTCATTTTAAAGTTTAATATTTTATAAATTTTTCTTCTTTTAAATAAATTTAAAATTTAAATTTAAATATTTTATTTTGTATAAATATTAAAATAATAATTTATTTAATTATAAACATACATATATTTATTTGTGTATATGTTATAATTTATTACACTCCAAATTTTAAAAATATTCTTTTAAATTACAAATTTATGAATAAAAGTCATCTACTAAAATTAATATGTATATTTTTATTAAATTTTTATTCTCAACTACTCAATGCCCCAATAAAAATTTTGATAGTCTTTTCGTTAAATAAAGTTGTGATAATATTATTGCACCAAAATATAAAATATTCATATTTCATCTTGGTATAAATAAATAAAATTCAACTATCCCTCTCAACTAAAATAAACACTTCGACATTTTAACAATATAATTTAATTATTACTTCAAGGTATTACACTTGTTCCTATATCTTAAAGTTGTCAAAATGGGTTAAATATAATATGTTAGCATGAAACTGATATAATTTTATTTGTCTTGAAACTAATATAAAAAATGATAATAATAGCCTAACTTGAAAAAAAATTAAGACTAGTTAGCCTAACTTTATAAAAAATTGAGACTGGTAAATATTAATCTATTGGATTATTAGATTAGTTTATTAGTCTGATAATATTAGTATATAATAAATAATTAATTTATTAATATATATGTGTAAATAATAAATATATATTAGAATTTTAATTTAATATATTAATTATATTTAATATATATAATATTAAATTTATACACATGAGTAATATTAAATAATTTTTAACATTAAAATTAATAAATTTATACATCTAATATTGTTAACATATATTATATAAGTTTATCAAAATAAATAATTATATTAAAATTAAAATATTTAATATTAAAATTAATAATTTTATTTATTTAATATTTTCAATATATATTACACAAAGTCATTAAACGAAATAATTGCATTAAAATTTAAAGATTAATGAAAATAGTGTAAGAAATAATTATTATTATTATAAAATGTAAAAATTAACAAAAAAAATAATTGCATAAAGTAATTATTATAACTAAATAAATATATTAAGTATAATAATAAATTATTACTACTACTTATATATATTGTAAATTTAGTTAATAAAATATTTCTACCTATTTTAATTAATAGTGACATTTTTTTGGATTAGATCAGATGTTTTTTAATCCTATAATTATGGGATTTTTGGCATTAAAAATTATTTTGTCTTGATTTATTTTCTTATTATTTTAACTATATAAACCACTAATAATAATAAGTTAATTATATTTATAATAATAATCATAATAATAATTAAGTTTAATTAACTAATGTCATGAAATTAAAAATAAACAGACAAGTGATATTATAATAACAATAAAGCATAATAAATTGTAAAATCTTGGGCTGTCTAATAAAAGTCAACCTAAGATTAAAAATGAAATTGGTATTATAATAACTTAATTTAATAAAAAAATATAACTTGTCTTAGAATTGATTTAATATATAATTTTTATTTACTAAATTAATTTAGTAGGATATGATTAATCCATTTTAACAAATCTACTGTATCCATATCTATTTTTTCAAGTTTTACACCAGAATGAGTAAAAAGTGTTGACCAACAAGTGGATTAACGGAACATGATACCCATTTTCAAAGAATGATTAAGGTTGACCATAAAGTAAATACAATGATTTCCTTCTAAATTTTGTTTGTCATCAAAGTTTTTTAGAAATAATTTTATTTTATTTCAAAAAAAATTTCATTTGTAAAAATTTTTTTGGGTTAGAATAAATTGAAAAATGCATGAAATTCAATTAAAAAATAAATTTTCATGGTAAATGCAATGTTAAAAAAGGATAATTTTTTATATAATGCAAATTTTAGATCAAATAAAATGAATCTTGTTAAAATTCTTACTAAATTTAATAGATTACATACTGACATAAATATAATTAAAATAGAAATTATAAATAAAATGAAATAAAACCTCCTTTTTATTCAAAGCCAAGTGTTATATTTAAAAAAAATTAGAAATGAAATAAAATTTTATTTTTAGCCATGCCAGATAAAAGGCTAGTTTTACAATAGAAATAAGAATCTTAATATTATTATTTTCTAATTTTTATTTGATGAGCAAAGAAAGTATATTTTAAATTTTAATATTCTCTCGGTCATGATATTAAAATATCCTACTTATTAGTTGATAGTTTTTGGTTTAGGTGGCATATAGCACCTCTTGAACACTTTGCTTTTTGTTGTATTTAATTTGAATTCAATTCCAACCCTTTATGTGTATGCATTCAATGAATTAGCCACTTCCACTATAATTTAAAAAAACCTACCTATCAAAATACGAATATAATTAGCACTAAAACTTCAAAGCTTATTATTACAAAAATGCAAAACAATATTGGCCAATTAATGTCAATTAAATAGAAAATTGACATATATAATGGTGCGGTAATATTTTCAAAAATATAATCAACTTAATACATTTGCTTTAATAAAAAATTGTCATTGCAAAACATGAATATCCTTTTACATTGATTATTTTAGAACCAACATAAAAAATTTATTCAAAAAATTGGGATATAGTTAATATATTAATTTTTTAATTAAAGTGATGACAACTATCAAATTTAGAAATCAATAAATCTTAATAAGTTAGTTTTTCATGAATAACCAATGTTGTTGGTCTCGCAAAATGTCTTTTAATTTTGCACTATATGTTCGAACTCTTCATTTTGATGAAACCCTGAAGTTTCTGATGATATCTCTAGTTAGAAATCTTATTTAAACATTTTATCTATTCTCCATGAAGTACAATGATCTCGCAAAATGAATGAGATATTTCAATAAGATTTGCAATTAGAACGATGCATAGGATGTTTATCATATGAAAGTCAAAGTGTTTCCTTCTTCCTTCACTCGAGTTTGCATGGAAGAACTAAACAATCTTATGTTCTTCCATGCAAACATCGATGATCAAAGAAAATAAGTTAACAATCAAGATTTGGCATCGACGAAGAAACATAGGTTTGATTAATTCTAATTTTATTGTATAATAATTTATTTTATTATTAATGTGTAATGCTTTATTGGTTGTGATCTTTGATCTTTGTTTTATTGTCATTTGTAATTTCATTTTGTAGTGATTTATTGTAATATAATACTTTCATTCAATTTTTTTTACTTTCATTTTTAAATTTATTTGATATTTGATCCTTATGTATAATAATTTTACTGTATAATGATTTACTATTCAATGACATAATAAACATATAATTGTTCAATGATTTGGTGTAGAATAGTATGCACTTAATTATAAAAAAAATTAATGAAAGGTTTACCACGTCAGTGACTTATTAAAACATCAATATAAATAATAATATAGTGCTAAGAGATGATGTCAAAAGGAAGGTGTAGAATTAGTTCAAAAAATTGGTATATGGTTAACAAGTTAGTTTTTCAAACAACTAACACCTAAAGTGATGCTAGAAATTAATAATTACTAAACATTAGAAACTAACATATATTTCTACATTAGTTATTTTAGAACTGACATTGAAAAGGAGATAAAAAGTTAGTTTAGAAAATTGGAATATAGTTAATATGTATATTTTTTAAAATAAATGATATATAAAGTGATGCCAAATGTCAACTTTGAAAATTGATAAATCTTATCACATAAGTTTTTCATTAATAACCAATGTTGTTTATCTTGCAAAATGCTTTTAAATTTTATGTTCTACTTCTAGACTCTCCATCCTAATTAAACTTTGAAGTCTTTAGCAATATCTCTAGTCGGGAATCTTATTGAAGCATCTCATCCATTCTCCATAGTCTTCAATAATATCATAAAATGGATGGGATGTTTCAATGAGATTTACATCTAGTTTGATACATGGAATCAATCTTTATCATATGAAAGTTGAAGTCTTTCCTCTTTTTTTCACTAAGTTTTGTGTGGAAAAACTAAACAAATGTATGTTATTCCATGCATATGTAATTCAGTTCTTCTCTTCAAACTGTCATGATTAAGGAAATTCAAGCAACAATTAAGATTTAAAATCAAGGAAGAAACATGGGTTTGACTAATTCTAATTTTGTTGTATAATGATTTCTTTGATTTGTAATTTGATTTGATTGTATAATGTTTTATTCTTATATAATACTTTCATTTGATCTTTGTTGCATTTTCAATTATAAATTTGCAAAGTAACAATCAAGATTTATTATAATGTATAATCTTTTATGTATTTTTATTTATAATTTCATTATATAAAAGTTTATTGTAATTTTGATGTATAGTACTTTCATTTTTAAATTTGAAAATGTTTTGAAGATCTTATTGTATAATGATTTATTGTTCAATGTGTAAAATAAAATTTATCATTTGTAATAATGCTTAGGTATAATGTTCTATTTCTTTAAAAAAAAACTACATTGGTCATTTAATAAAGGATCGACGCAGTTAGAAAATGAATGCTTATTACGTCAGTCATTAAAAATCGATGTTAGCTTATTACGTGGTTATAATGCTTATTACATAGTTAAATGTTAGCTTTTAGATATAACCAATGTTGGAATTCTATCCTAAATGGCATTTTTGTAATCATGCTTGGATGTATTAGACTTCAATTTAAGTTATAACCAATGTAGAAATTTTAGACATCAAGTTCTTAATTAATAATGAATGTGAAAATTGCTACACCAGAATAACATTGTCTTTGTTTTTCAAAACTACACACATACTTCATTTGTACAACAATTTGCAATTCATTTATGTGTGCTCTTGGTTGATTTTGTCTTCAATATTTGTTCAGCAATTGTGACATCAATGTTATCTTAACTTTGATTTTTATCTCACGTCATCCAAGGTATCTTTCTTGATTCTCTTAAGCTTTGTAAACACTTTGGGTTTAGGGTACAAACTTTAAGATTACATAGGTAGCATTATTGTATGTTGAAAATATAGTTTGTGATTTAAATTTACTTTTCAATGATTATGAACATATGATCTAGGCTCATTATTTTATATAGAGATTTATGTTCGTGAATACATGTCTTATTTTATGCTTTCATTTTTTATTTTGCTCAAATGGTAAATTTTTCGAGTTATTTTGTATACTAATATGGCTTTATTAGATACCAATTTCAATTTGTGAGTCAAGTTTAGTTTTAAGGTTAAACTAAAAAGTTATAAAATAATTTCTAATCATTCCTTGTTATTTAAATTATCGCATGTATGTGCTTGGAAGCATATCAAATATTGTTTGGAACTTAAGTTAAATATTTGTCTTACCCTTATTATAACTTTTTAAATAAAAGTGACATGGATTCTAGTAATAGTAAAGATGGTCGTGGAAGGAAGAGCACTAGGGATTCCACTATTATGAAATACATGACCATTCAACATGTGAGAAAAGAAAGGTTAGCAATATATTCCAATAAGAAGGGCTAAATAATTGAGCTTAATGCAATAGAATTTAGTAACTATATCAAGATGTTTGTACACAGTAAAGTAGTGATCATCATTAAGTGGTAGCACCAAATAGCAAATGACATTAAAGATAACATTTGGTAGGATATATTGATAAGATAGTTATACTTATCACCATTTCATTTTAACCATATTCATAAAAGTCATTCTAAATTTATTATGCATAAAAGTTATCCATGTATGTATTGCCTTGCAAACTACTTTTGATATTGCTAAGGATTAGAGGGACCATATTTTGTAAGTGACAAGCAAGAAATGGAAGGACTTTAAACATAATTTGACCAAGGACTATATTATTATAAAGAAAAAAGGTATTCAAAATCCTTTTGACAAATACTAATGGATCAATCCTAAGATATGGATAGACTTTTGTAGAGATATGCAAGGATGAGGAGTTTTAAGTAAATGTAGTTATCTTATTAAGTACTTTATTCCATATTTTGACAATAAGTCTATCTTCTCATTACTTGTTTTATTTTTTTAGCATCAACCCTAAAGTGCAAAGAATATGGTAAGCCAAGCCAAAAATACCTATAAACATGGGTTATCTTAAGGTGAGTACAAAAGGATCAAGGAGAACTTGATAAAGGTAATAATTGAAACATCTATTGAGGCTCTTGTGCCTATTACCTCTGTCCCTAGCATTGTACAGCAAAAGTTATGGGTGAAAGTCAAACTCAACTTCTAGAATGATTATATGACTGAGGAGAGTTGATAACTTGTTAAGTGAATAGTAAGTGACAATATTATTTTATTCTTTAAATATGATAGTTGTTTAGTTTTTAGCATATTACTAATCATGTTTAATTATATTGTGCTAGAACAAGCTCACACATCAAACTTCCATAGGAAAGTTTCAAGACAATAGGAAGATAGGCATATTAACCGTTGTTTTAGGAACTTAAAAGCATCTTAGAAAGTTAAAAGCATTAAAGGATCAATAAGCTTTAAAGCCTACTTCAGAGGAACTTCAAAACGTCATTAGACTAAGTACCATTTGGCGAAGACGTGGAAGAATTAAGAGCACAAATCACCACCAAGGTGACAAAGATGATGAAAAAATAATTATTAGAGAAAATGAGGGCTATGTTGAGGTAAAAGGGTGTGAAATTTATTATCACCCCACAGAAGGAAGATGAAGTACAAATAGATACCTCTATGCCATAGTAGAGCAATTATCCTAATGAATTCAAGCCTTTTACTCTTCTAATAAAGGTAAATATTCGTCACTTAATTACTTGTTACTAAGTATTTTTGATATATATGATGCTAATTAATTAGTTTATCTATCCTTGTAGGGTGGACATTAATGTCTACTGATGGTTGCAAGCCCCTTCATTAGGCAAATGGTAATAAGTTTGATTTTCCTAGACTATGTGCTCCATACTTAACCATTGCTAGAAGACTAGTGTAAAGTCATGATAGATATTATTAAAAAGGGAACGATTGAGGTATCATTGCTAACCAATGAGATGACTATGATAGCCCAAATGGTTGGCACTTCCCTAATTTAGTTAAGGGCTTTGATTACATTGTGCATTAAGGTGAAGTTTTTCATCACTTTAAACTCCTTATTTATGATTAAATAAATATTTCCCATGTTGTTTAATTCTCATACTTTTTTAAAATTCATGTTAAGTATATCAAGCAAATGCCAATAAAAAAACCATTAAAGGTAAATAAGAATAATAATGGCAAATCCAAATAATCAAAGACTTTGATAACTTATGCTTAGTAATCTTATGAAAAAGGCAAATCTTAACTTTCCCAACATATCCAATTTGTTGCAAAAAGGATGGAAAAAGTAAATTCAATACCATTTGATATGAGAAAGAAGTTTATGAGAGAGGTATATGACATTCACCTCACTAAGGAGTTCATCTTGCATCTTCTAAACACTAAAGGAGCTAGATGTTAATTGGTTGTAGGTTTAGATTAGATGCATTCATCTTTACACCTTAAGTCTTCCTTCTATTTATGCATATATTATATATTATGAAATTGAGCTCATATATCATGAAAATGATAGGTTCTAGCATTATGTTTGTGAGGATAAGGAACTAAGAACATTCTTTAGTTTCCTTAATCCATAATGGACTCAATAAGTGGGGAACATGCTTAAGGAATGCTATAAGTACATAAACAAAGCCTTGTTATTAGACAAAAGGTGAAAATACTACATAGCATTATACCATGAAAGGTAGGCAAGTGTAAGGAATGTGTAGTTTATTTTTTGATATATTTTCTAAAAGTTATCTTACTTCAACATTAGATAATGTTGTAAGCACCATTAAATGCTTATTGTGATCTATTCAAAGAGGAAGATGGCTTATTAGCTTAAGTTACTTGGGAAAGCTATGCACTTAAGTTAAAGGCTAGTACTCGACAAGGTCATAAAGGTACATTACATGGTGGGTAATGGTAAAAAGGCAAGTGTAGTCACATTAGTCAAAGGTAACATTATAGTGTATGCTTGGGTACTTAGTATTGTGATCGATGACATTCCTTGAAATTGATACTTTTTAAGTTAGTTTATTGCAATGACCTGAGCAAGTAGGCAATGTCAAGTCTGCATATTTCATGATGAAATACATGGTTGAGATAATCAAGCACATGAAGATGGATGAAAACTCAAAAAAAGTAATTTATTTGAATTTCAGTTAGGTTGTCAATGATAGCAACCATGCAATTTTGCTTGTTGACATGCGAATTATAAATAATTAGTTCTCTATATGCATGCATTGAATGCTTGCATTATGAATGGCTAGCATATATCTTAATTCAAAGATGTATGTTAGCTTGAGGAGCTACTAATTGTATACATATTTCTTTTTTGTAAAACTCAATGGGATTACTTGTAAATGGAAACAAATTTGTAACAAGATTATGTGATTTATTATTGTTTATAAGTGTTGATTAGATAGTAAAATTATAACTATAAGGTGGTACTTTTTTACATCAACAATTATGACTACATTATTATTTATATCACAAGTTTTGGTTATTGGTTTTTATCTTTTGGAAAGTTGAAAAAATAGCTTAGGAAAACTATGTTGTTTTCTTTTTAAATAAAAATTGTTATTCTTACTTTAAGACATAAGCTCTTTAAATTAATTTGACATGGAAAACTAACTATTTTACATTTAAACATTGGTTGTTAAGAAATCGATGTTGTTATATTCATCTTCAAATATTTTTATTCAATTTAACACGTCAATTATTAATGGAAAACTATGTTAGTTATCATGAAACCAATGTTGTTAATGTCATTAGATAAATTTTTTTATAAGTTAAGACGTTGGTTAATTATGTGAAACTGAGGTGCTAAATTACTTAGATGTTAGTTATTATGAAATTGGCTTGTTATAATCGACTGTTAACATTTTAAATATCATACATTGGGTACTAAGTGCTAATTTTAGTAAATAACAAACATGAAAAGCTACGTGAAACCATTTTACCTTTTACTAAAGTTATGAAAACAAAGGCGAGATTTAATATAGAAAGCAAGCTCAATCCCAACACTAAAGTGCATAATATAGAGTGAGAACATCTTTTTTATGAGATTCGTAGTGCCTTAAGAAGAAATTCCTGCAAAAGAGTACTAAAGCTTAAGTTCAATGAATAATTTAACTCTAGTTCATTGAATTCTTCTTTTCATTATTAGGGTGCATGTGCATGCTTTATTATTCCTTTCAACCTAAGGAAAAGCATTTTAATGTTATGATTATGTACATGAGTATATATTTGGATTTCATATTTCTAATTTCATTGTTTAAAATTTTAGGTGGGGTGGGTGTTGATATATGTGCACATTCCCCACAAAATTTGAGTGCTACATTTATAAACAATGATGCTTGGGAAATTGTGAACACAACGTCACAAATAATTGAGTTCATAATTAATAATACTTAAAAAATTATAGTAAGAATTCTAAAATTATCATTATTTATTTATTTTGTAATAACCCACTTAATATACAAGTATTATATTTGAATATTATTTTAATTAAGGACACTAAGAAAATACAAAAGTATCAATCTTATTACACTATAAAAATGCTTACCATGCAATGATATGAGTTTTGCTTTTCTAGGATACGCAATGCACTATAGAATAGAAAACATAGTAAATCTTCTGTTATTATGAGAAAGATTAAACCATAGTCTTAGTCATGGAGCTCGTTGCACTTATAAATAACTAGTCACTTTTTATTTATAAAAAATTCATACTATATCTTGAATAAATATAGTAATAACAAATATAAATCTTCCTTTTGTAAATGCTGAATCTTTTAAACAAAATAATAGTATATTTATTTTCATATTAACTTAATTGCATTCTAGGTGATAATAAAAAACTTAATTTAATTCTATATGTGCACATATTAAAAACCACACAATAAAGCATATATTTTATTCACATAAGATATAAATATTTTGATATTTAAATGAGATGTTTATGGTAGTAAGGTTTTAATTGAAGGGTGAATAAAATAATTTATTTCTATCAATACAACATGCCTAAGTCATATGAATATAGAATACCCACCTTTCTTATGGGATATGGAGTTAAAAATATTTCTCAGAATGCGAACTTATTTATAAGAATGGGAATATTCTCACAAATATTTTTTTAAAATTTAGACCAAATATGAAAATTTCACATTTCATTAAAATATTTTTAGAAATATGAACTAAATACCACCTTCATATATACTCCTTCTATTTTTTATTATCTGTAACATTTTTAAAAAAATTATTTTTTTATTTGTCGCTTTTAAATTTTAATAAAATATTAAATATTTTTTTAATTTTATCCTTCTTTCTTTATTAATAAATACTTTATTTATACTCTCAATACACTTACATTTATTTCATTATATTTCTTTCTCTATTTTCAATTATCTTAAACTTTATATATAAAGAGTAATTTTGAAAAATTTACTAAAAATAGATAAATTAAATTGCTTTTTTAATATTTGTAAAATTAATCAACTATAATAGATAATAAGAATAGGAGGGAATGTATTATATACCTAGCAAGATTGGTTTTATGGGATGCAAATCTGCATTTTGGATTCATATATTGCCTTTATCTTACTACCATTTGACTTTCGGCCAATATTCTAATTATCAGTTGAAACATATGAGAGTTGGACAAAGATTATTTTTAATACTACGCATAAAAAAATAGTTTATGAAAACGAATGATGCTGCTTGTTGTTTATAAAAACATTAAAAATTGCGATACAATCTAATATTTTATTTGGAAGAGAAAAGCCAAAAAAAAAAATTGAAAATTATCCTTGACAAAAAATGTCCAACTGAACATAAATAGTTTGAATAGACATAATAACCTATAAATAAAATGAATCTTAGAAAATTTTGACAAGGACCTGGAACCCAATATCTAGCTGGATTATCAAGATGAAAAGATTTGTTAGAAAGCACCTTACTCACCCAAAAAGCGCACAAAAGGTTCAGCGTCTCTAGTCAAACCCATAACAATAATCCAACCCAAAAAGTTTGATTGGACATACTCGAAATTATTTGACTCCATCAAAAGAATCCAAAACATATCATAAAAAATATGGCCTTAAGAACACTACTAATCAAAACATGTAGTCACCCATAATTGGCCAAAAGATCTCAATCCCGGTGTCAATAATAAAAGAATTATAAAGTACAAAATATCTCAATAGATATTTGCTAATGGGATATATGAATAAAAATCGGTTCGATAAGTCAAATAGGGGTTTCCTTTTATAGGCTAAGATATTTATGGGGAGAGTATGAAGTGGTGGTCCTCCGTTGTGAATTTCGGAACTTGTATCCATACTATGATCGGCAATTTTACTGTTAACTTCGATTTCAGAAAATTTTTTATCAAAAATGTGCGTCGCAATAAGATTTTACTGAAATACTTAAAAAAAAATTTTTTTTTTTAAAAAAGGCAGTGGTCACGGGACCCCCTCCCCGTGACATTCCATTTTAAAAAAAATAATTTTAATTTTTTTTAAACCGTCACGATCTAGTCACGTTTAAAAAAAATAATTTAAATTTTTTTAAACAGATTTTTTTAAAAAAATTAATTTTAACTTATCAATTTTAAAAAAAAAATCAAATTTTTTTTAAAAAATAATTTTAAATTGTCAGCCTTTTTTCATAAAAATTAATTTTAATTTTTTTAAATAGACTTTTTTTTTAAAAAAATTAATCTTAGCCTATTGGTCTTTTTTAAAAAAATTCAGAATTTTTTTAAAAAAATTAATTTTAACTTATCAATTTTTTTAAAAAAATTAATTTTAACTTATCAGATGAGTTATTTTTATAAAGAAAATATATTTTGAACTTAAATTTAGCTATTTTAATTTGAACCTTGATTTACATTTTTAATTTTTTTAATTTTAATTTTAATTTAATTTGTAATTGTTTTAAGTTTTTAACATATTTAATGTTACTTAAACACTAATTAGTATAATGAATTAGTAAATATCATAAAATCTTTAGAATAATTAAAATTTCAATAAATATAAAATTTTTCCTACTCTCCTATAAATTTATAAGTTAGAAGATTTAATTTATAAAAAATATATTTTATACAATATTTTATCGTAACACTATGTATATACATATATAAATCCTTGGGTTTTTTTTTCAATTATGATATATTTTTATCATATATGTATATACATGGTGTTATGATATCATTATTGAAAAAAATACCCAAGGATTTATATATGTATATACATGGTGTTATGATAAAATATTGTATAAAAATATATTTTTTATAAATTAAATCTTCCAACTTATAAATTTATAGGAGAGTAGGAAAAATTTTGTATTTATTGAAATTTTAATTATTCTAAATATTTTATGATATTTACTAATTTCATTATACTAATTAGTGTTTAAGCAACATTAAATATGTGAAAAACTTAAAAGAATTACAAATTAAAACTAAAAAAATAAAAAATGTAAATGAAGGGTTCAAAATAAAATAACTAAATTTAAGCTCAAAATATATTTTTTTTATGAAAATAGTTCATCTAATAAGTTAAAATTATTTTTTTTAAAAAAAAGACTGATAATCTAAAATTATTTTTTTAAAAAAATTTGAATTTTTTTTAAAATGACTGTTAAGTTAAAATTAATTTTTTTAGAAAGCCTATTTAAAAAAACTAAAATTAATTTTTTATGAAAAAAGGCTGACAAGTTAAAATTATTTTTTAAAAAAAATTTGATTTTTTTTAAAAAATTGATAAGTTAAAATTAATTTTTTAAAAAAATCTATTTAAAAAAACTTAAATTATTTTTTTTAAACGTGGCTGGACAGTGACGGTTTAAAAGAAATTAAAATTATTTAAAAAAAATGAAATTTCACGGGGAGGCCAGTCACGGGACCCCTCCCCGTGACTGCCTTTTTTAAAAAAAAAAATTTAAGCATTTCAATGAAATCTTATTACGGTGCAAGTTTTTGATAAAAAAACTTTTGAAATCGAGGTTAACAGTAAAATTGCCATGATCAACCCACATAATAAAAAGCCATGCAATTTTAATGAATGCTTATTTGATCTTTCTTTAAAGAATGTAATCATTTTTTATTATTCTTTCTCACTTTTCTCATCTCCCACAAGGACTATCAATTTAATTAATGCCTATTGATATTCTTGATTTATATACTAATAGATGAATTGATTGGCAATATATATATATATATATATATATATATATATATATATATATATATATATATATATATATATATATATATATATTGCCAATCAATTCATCTATTAGTATATAAAGTGCAATTTCTTATATAATAGGAAATATGTAAAAATTTTGGTATGTCATTGATTAAAATAACACTTTTAAAAAATTTTATTTTTCATAAAATGAGAGAAATTGTTTATCTATCTTCTTTTGGAGAACAATAACTTCCTTCATGTACAAGTTTATAATTTTCATCATCAATAAAAAAAATTAAATATTCAAGAAATTTAAAAAAGAAAACTCACTCTTTATAGAAACCATTTTTTCATGGCAACCAATTCTCTTGAGATTTTGATTATCATTATAAAAAAGAAGTGCTGCTATAAATAGAATACCATAAGTAAGCTATTATTAGGTTAAGATTATAAATAATGAGAGTCCATTGGAGAGGGCTACAAGAACCTTAAAGAGGACAAAGACTTGAATATGTAAACCCACATGCAAATGGTGCGAGAACATTACAATGATTGAACCACTTAACAAGCACAAAAGAGGAAACCAATTCTATTGTGAAAATTGTTGATCAAATAACTGATATACATGTGCTAATAACTTTCTAAAACTGAAGTAGTAATTTTGCAAAATATAAATAGTAACAAATTAAAGGGTGTGCATTATTTTGCTGATATGTCTATGATAATTTACTTCTCGTCTTGCCACGTAAAGACAAATAAGTTTGATCACCAATAGGTGCATACATTCATTTCTAGAAATATTTATAACCCGACTTAAATTTTGAAAATTTTAATGTTGTTATCACCTGCATTTTTTTAATTTATAAATAAACAAATCATCTCTTAAATTTTAAGATTTATTTAATCATGATGTCAAAATATTTTACTCATCAAAACATACATAGTAGTATTGGGATTTCAAATTAAAAATATTTTCCCATTTTGATGTGTTAACGGAAGACATTCTTAATTATATTAAGGGCATTTTTAAGTTTACATTAATGGAAAAAAGAAAAAATATTTTAATATATGATAAAAAAATAATGTATTTCTTTTTACCCACTCCTAATTATTCATTACAATTAAATATTATTTAGTTTAGTCCAGCTAGTGCCTAGCATATTCCCAAAGAGATTGCCCTCGCACAATCCCTTCCAACGACAATTCTCTATCTTAGAGATTCATCACATTAAAAATGAAAAAAAATCAAACAAAAAAAATGCCCTTTTCTTTGGTAACAAACAAAAAAACTCACAATATTATGTGATCAAATTGCACAATCCTTTTTTTTTTTTTTGAAGATTTTCATATTTAATTTTAAAACTATGAAAGTGATTCTTTTATATAAAATTGTGTAATTTTTTTATAAAATATTAAAAATGTATATAAATTTTTTATGCAATAAGTATATAAAAAATTATAATTTCATTATTTAAAGTTGGTAAAAAATGTCATTTCTAAAACTCTTAATTTAAAAAAAAGGCTAAATTACTTTATTACTCCCTATAATTAATTTCATTCAATTTCTAATTAAATCCTTATTATTTAAAAGTTTTGAATTAAATTTTTATATATATTTTTTTATTTCTAATCGGGGACTTGGGATCCTTTTCTATTGGATTTTGTCAATAATTGGCCCACATAAACAATCCTCTCTTGATGCAATTAAATTATTATTGATTTAGAGCTTTCATACATTTTTAATTGTATTTAAGTACTAAATAACTTAAAATAATGTAAGATAGGCCCATAGCAATTGAATGGTAAACAAATTATATTATATTTTCAGAGCTGAACTTCGACTCTTTTGTCCAATGCGAATAGCACCTTTGTTTTTTTAATTTCTCGTAATTTAGTTGGTTACTGTTTCATTACTTATTAATTTTATGTTTACTTTTGATTTTATAGGAATAATCAATTGATCTTCGATACTGAAAAGTGCATTGCTGCTGATCAGCTATGAATTTAGAAATCTTGAGTTATAGGAACAACATTTACTTATAAAATTCAGATAAAATTATTATATAAAATTTAAATATTTAAATAAAAGTAAATTTTAATGTATTTTAATATTTCCTTTAATTTATGTATTCATATATGTAATTAATAAATTTTAAATATTTTTATATTTATTTAAAAATAAATTTTTTATTTGCAGACCAGAACAGAGTTGGGTACATGCTTCGCACGGATGGAAGTCAACTATGATTGGTCTCCTTTTTTCCCCTCTTATGTCCCCGGGTGTTTACATGTTACAATAATTCAACGTTCATTTTAAAACCAGATACTCACTTTGAACCCCAATAATAATAATAAGGATTCGGATTGTTGGACTGTTAGTCTGGAGTCCATAACGTTTGCAGGTTTGTCGGGAACAAAATGACTTTAAATTATAGAATTTTATAGAAAAATGTATAGTATTGTTTGATTAGCTAAAATATGAAAAGGTTTTGTTAGTGCCCAAATAAGGAATAATAATAAAACATGGCATTATTTTACATTTATATCAATTCAATAACTATGTACCTTTAAAAAAGAAAAAGAAAGAAATTGCTCCGCCGTTATTATTCACTGTTAACTAATTAAAGATACATACAAGTCAAATTGGGTTGAATATTTGTATATTTAAACTTTAAGTTCAAACTTGATAATATTAAATGAACTCGAATTTGAGCTTAAACTCATCAGATCTGAAAATGTCAAGTTCGATTTAAATATGAACTTAATCAAATTTATTTAGATTTAAATTATCTTTAGATTCCTTACTTTAATTTTCTAATCAAGCCTACATATTCGAATTTGAATTTAATTTAAATTTAAACTTGAACTTGAACTTAAGTAATATTGAATTTTAAATGAACTTATAACAGTTTAGTAAATTTTTTATATTTATATTATATAAAAAATAAAAATTAAGCTTATGAATAACTCAAATCAAGTAATAAAAAATTCAAATTTAGGTTATATTCGATCTTAAACGAGTCTATAATAGTTTAATAAATTTTTTATATTTATATTATATAAAAATAAATATATATTTTATATTAAGTTTATGAATAACTTGAGTTGAGAAATAAAATATTCAAATTCAACTTGTTTGATAAACAAATTCAACTCGTCAAACTTAACTCGTTTGATAAACAAGTTTAGTTTGTCAAAATTTGAGTTTAAACCAATTTTTTTACAAATTAATTTATAACTACTCACAAATAATTTAACTTGTTTGCACCCTTACAATTGACTTACAATTGACTTACAATTGACTTTCATCTTTCATCCTCTAAAAACTAAGGGTTGGGGAAGAAAGTGTAAAAGTTTATGTATTTGAATGGAAAATATTTATTATAAAAATATAATTATAAATTATCATAATAATAAAAATAATTGATATATTCAATATTAAATATAATAAATTTAATAAAAGATAATTTTTTAAAGATAAAATTATTTTTTATCATAATTTTTTAAATTAATTTCTTTAATTATGAGATATAAAAATATATGATATTCCTTTATTTATATACAACAAGATGAAATTCTTTAACTAAAAATATCATCTGGTAAATATAAAAGGGAATTTCCAGATAATATTATAGCAATATTTTCTTGTCATCACCCGAAATTTTGAAACTTTTCAAACGAATTTCTATAATGATTTTTTTAAAAAAATAACACTTAACTCTTAAAATTAAAAATATTTTTATATTTTAGTTCTTTCAATCATTTTTCTCTGACTTTCTCCTACATAACAAAACTGTACTTTTAACTCATTTATTAAACTTGTCAAAATAAGTCAACCCATTATTAATTTAATTAAATAAAATTTATATTACAAATTTATTTATTAAATTTAATCATTTATTATTTTTATAAAAATATATTCAATAATTAAGAAAATATTTTTTAAAATTTTTATTATCAATGTAATTTTTATATTTTATTATATATAATTTTTTTACAATTTAATTATTAACTATTTCTCAAAAAATATTTTTAAAATTATAATGTAAATATTTAAATAAATTAACATGTCAACCTATTTATAATCATAACTTAAACTATTTATTATTCATGCTAAACACGTAAACCTATTTATAAGCCGAATCCATATAAATAGTTTATATTGATATGAAGATATTTTACTATTATAAAATGTTGTTTACTTTATTATTTTTCAATATAATTTCACACCTTGTTTATTAGTATTTCGTTAAATTTTTTTATCTATAATTTAATTTTAATTATTTATATAACATAAAAATTTTATGTGAAAAATAATTTAAAATTTTAAATATTGTAATATTATAATTCTTGTTTAAAAATTTTCAAAAATATATCACATATTTTAATAAAATGATTAATTAAGTAATTAATAAGTATTTATTTCAAAATTTGTGAAGTTTACAAAAATAATTTTTAAAATTAGAAAATAAAATATAATCACTTTAAAATTAAAAAGAGTAATTTATATTTTTTAAAAAATTATAATATATGTGATCTCCGTGTTTTGGTTTAGGACCTACCTCCGTGAATTGATTCTTCCATCAGACCGAAGGGCCGACAGCTTCACCTGAAATTATAGTTAAGTTACCATTAATGGTCATAGTACATCTCATGATTATAAATGGATGGCCCATTCATTGTTTTGGGGCCCACCTCCACTCTCTCTTTTTTTTTTTTTGGGTTCAGCATGCAAGATTGGATCTAGGAGCTGCACTCTCTGTTCTGAAACAAATGTGAAAAAAGGAGGTGTATATTGATTACTTATCTATCAAATTTGTTATGCTAATTTAACCATCTTTGGGCTGCATATTCAGGCCCACAATTGATGACCCAAGAAAGGAGAAAAGCCATTGGGCCATTTATGGTATGTGGGATTGCCCTCAAGCAGCCTAGTCGCAATCCAAAATCAGTTGAAAACAACAAATCACAGTGCCACGTAGAGATGGCAAACCGATAGGCTAATATGAATATGGATTGAAGGGATTATTATTAATTTATTTATTTATGATTTGATATAAAATTTTAAAACATCTCTACATGGCACTGCCATGTATTGCTTGCGGATGGACCAAACGCTCCACACGTGACACCAAAAGCCTGAGATAGATGGGAGCAGCGATTAGGTGATTTATTTGAAGTTAGGTGTACCATTTTTATCGTATATCACTAAATTTAATAATCTAAATTTACTAATTTATATAATATTATATAAATTAAATTAAATTTAATAATTTAAGATTGCTAGTGCATCGTCCAATGATACATTATAATCTGAAAGATGCATATGTACGATGCTGTCCAATTGGTGTTTGAGTAAAAAACTGATTTCTAATTTCAAACAATCTCTTTGAACAATATAAAATTTTATTCTTTAACAAAGAACCTGTGGGAGACGTTGGTAACCACAGCGCGGTTACCGCAGGGAAGCGCTGGTCAGCCCAACGTTTCCTAGCATATTTTTGTTCAAAAAAATATTATGTGTATATATTATTATATATTTATATTTAATTAAAAATAAAATTATTTAACTGTAATTATTAAAATTTTTAAATGAATAATTATAATGCAATATTATTTACTTGTGTGGTTGAAAAAAATTAACTTAGCAAATTAGATGTAATTATAATAATATATTAAGATTCTACTTTAAAATAATATTTATTTTATTAATTGTACTAGAAATATTTAGAAATTTGTACATAAATGAGTAATATATGTCAATGAAAGTAATAGATTCAGGTAATGTTACTAAATAAATATTTAGTTTAATTATGTTGTATTTAATAAGTTAAAATTTGTTACGTTATTTTATATTGTGTGAGGTAATAAAATAAAAAATAATTTTTACATGCAATTAGTGTAAAAAATGAGATAATGTATATTCTAATTTATAAAAGTGACATTTTTAGGTGATACACGTCAATGTATCACGTTAGAGGCTCCACATCAATGTTTTCCTTTAATAATAATTAATCTAATTAATTTTTTATCATCATCATTATCAATAAATTGTAACATTAAATTAGAATTTAAAATTTTAATTTGAAAATATAATTAATTACACCTTAATTAATTTTTTTCAAAAGTATAGAGATGGTAAATGAAATAATTTAAAAACTGAATTATTTTTAAAAATATTTTAAGAATATTCCATATTAGAGGTTTACATATGCACAGAACTAAATAATAATTAAAAATATTTTATCAAAAAAAGATATCTTCTACCTGAGTAGACATGTAAAATGGGGGCCATGACTGTAGGGAATGTGGGCAACCCGCGGTCACAAGTTAATGCAGACAACCTAGCATGAAGTTCACATTTAATGCGAGCTTATGTGGGCAAAAGCCCGCGCGGTTATGCCCACGCAGTTGCGGGCTTGACCACGGATAAAAAAAATTTTTTTAATTATTTTTTTTTACATTTAGATTTAATATATATTAAAAAAATTAATTTAATTACTTCTTAACAAATTCAATTCAATTTCTATACTTTAATTCAATCTTTTTACTTAAATAATTCAATAAAAATTAAAATATAAAAATATAATTTGTAAATTATAAAATAAAAAATTAAAAACAATGCAGGCCACCCACGAGCAAGCCTGCACTACATGCGGTGCCGTGCCGTGCGGGCACCCTAGTGTGAAGCCTACATAGGCAAGCTCGCATGGGCAAAACCCCGCGCGGGCAAGGCCTGTATTAGCCCGCCCCGCCCCGCCCCGCCCAGCCCGTTTTACATATCTATACCTGAGTCATAATAAATATGAACGAATTTAATTTAAAGAAAACCTTTAATTCAAGTAATGATTGATGTACTTTGAAAGATTTCTTCTGTAATCAGAATTTAATCATTAATCTTTATATATGTCTAATAGTTTAACTATTCAAATTATTAAAAAATAAAAGAATTTAATTTATGAAAATATTAGTTAATTTATTATTTTATATTTTACACATTAGTTATCCTATCAACTATTTTGTTAGGCAATCAATTAGTTTGAAAAATTTTATTACCAATTAAGTTATTTTAAAACTAAATTTATTAGATCAATTTAAATTTGCATTTAAAACATAGTATTTTTCTTTTCTTTTGTTTCAGTCTCAATTAAGATGATGGTTTCATAATAATAAATTAATTTTCATTTTAAAAAGTAAACATGTATTACAAATATTTAATTAAATAAAAAAATTTAATTATTAAATACTTAATAATTAATTTGAGCATTTATTTAATAACATCCTTTAAATTCATTATTTTTAATAAAATATATTACCCTTTTGTTTTACAAATAAATAATGATACATCATAATTATTTATTCTAAGTATGCTAATAATCATATTTAAATAAACAAATTCTTGATTGCTGTGTTTACTATCAATAAAAATTGAAATAAATTTAACAAGTAATTTGAAAATTAATTATTGAATTATTTTTTAATAATAATGAAATGATAAATTTTTAGTGATGGTGGGCACATAAATTAAAAACCTAATAATTTTTCTTCAATAATTTTAATTTTAATTATATATAAATATATAATAACATATTAAAAATAATAATTTTTCTTACAGACTAAGTAACGCATCCCTGCATGTAATCTGCCATTGCGGGAAGCTGCAGGAAGGCGTTGGTCAGCCCAGCGTCTCTTATTTGGGAGACGTTCGGCTCAACAACGTCTTCCCTTTCTTTTTTTTTTTTTAAATGGATTAACTTCACATTAGTTTAGGAAAATGTTTCAAAAGAACATTATTTTGGAATTAGTTAATACTCCTACATCACACAAGTTAAAAAGCCCGGATACCGTCCCAAAGTGTCCGGTTGATATTCAGGTAACAATTTTGCTGTTCTTACATAATCCGCATTACTTACATGTGATTTAAAGTACCAAAAAATAAAAATCAATTCATCATTTTTATTATTAATATTTTACCTACCTAAATATTTTTTTCAATATGAAACTGATGAAATTATGACATGCTATATGGACAATGTGTTTAATGATGTAAATCACAAATAGGTATATTGACAAATAATTTATAAAAACTTTAGTATGTGGCAATTCCATTATGGACCCAAAAAAATTTATATAGATGAATAAACTATTAATAGCACAAATTATAAGTTGGTTATTTTTTATGCTTTAAATTGTATGTGAATATATTAATTCGATCCATACCAGATAAAGTGAATTTTCCTTTTTTTATTTTTTTTAATTCCATAATCTTCCCAAAACCTTAAAATTAGAGTTTGACCATAAAATACTTACTCTGGGGTTGAAAGCTATTGTAACACTAAATTTGATGATGGGTTTGAATAGCCATTCAAGGGCATGATAGCACCAGAAGCAAAGGCTTCAAGATACAATAACTTTGATGAGCTCTGTCTATATTGCTACTATGTTGCTGGGACGGTGGACATTATGAGTGTCCCACTTATGGGGATAGCACCAGAAGCAAAAGCTTCAACAGAGACTGTATACAATGCTGCTTTGGCTCTTGGCGTTGCCCATCAAGTTACCAACATACTCAGAGATGTTGGAGAAGAGTAAGCTTCTCCCATGCCATGTAATTTAAACCAAATTAGAAAATTTGAGGAAAAAAAATTAGCTATTCATCAAAAGGAGTAGATTTCATGCATATTACTCTATTGAGAATCTTCATGAAAAAACGAAAAAAAATTAGTTTCAATGAATCCCTTAAATCGTGAGTACAAGACTTGAATCTGTTGAAAGTATTTAAATTAATTTTGAAATAAAAATAATTAAAAAAATAGATGGCAGCCGACATAGTAACCAAGCACTAGACTTCTTAATGTGGAAGGTAATGAGGTTGGGCGCCGCACCGCAACATTTACGGAGAGCCGCAACTGTTGAAAAGACTTGAAAGCTAGAGCCAAAATGAAGCAACTGGCTTCCATTGAAATAAAAACAAAAATTATATTATATTGCAAATAGGCATGCAATTGCCGACTCAAACGGCTATACAAGGATGAGTTTTCCTGATGCAATCTCAGTGAGAGTATTGGCTTTGGTAGCCTACTATAATGGGATACTGAGATTTGACTTTGCAATGCAATAAGGTAGAAAGGGTTCCATCGAAAATAATATTGAATATTATTTTATAATAGTGTAAGAAAAAAATATAATGTATGTATATTTTATGAGTTATTGTGATTATAAAAAAAAAAAAAAAATTGCTCTCATTTCTTTTTCTCCTCCATAAAATCTCTTTGTATTTTTTATTCCAATATTATTAAAAATTATATTGATTTAAACAGAACCGGGTTGTAATTAAAATTTTACACATGTTTTATTGATATTTCTTTTAACACTCACAAGATATCTATATAATAAAAAATATTAAATTAATTCCTTTACTTTGAAATTTAAGAAAATGCAATTCAATAGTGAAAATATTCAATTTCTTAAAAGGTAAAACTTCTTATAATATTACTCTTTCACAAGGAGTATGTTTTGACATTGAGTTTATTCCAAAATTTAAGAAAGGATTCCCTTACAATACAAAAGGCAGAAGTATTGAAGTTCTCACAGTAAAATTAGAATTATTTCCCTAAAATAAGGGAACTTTCGTGCGTCCTTGCAAAAAAGGAGAAATAAAGAAAAGACAAGGAAAGAGAATTTGTTTTGTTCTAATTTCCCAGTTTAGCATTCAAACAAAATCATCCTAGATCTTTGGATCAATTTAGTATTAGAAAAGGAAGAATATATCTCTATCTCTATCTCCCATAACATGAATTCGCACAAGCTGACCTCTCGGATGACGACTCCTTTCGCGGGCAGTGATGGACAAAGGGCGCCATTTCATGAAGGATCAGATAGAGAGCCAGAATGTTTTTTGATGAAGCAAAGAAGGGGGCTTCAGAGCTCAACTCAGCCAGCAGATGCCCAGTATTGGTATCTTTGGTGATGTATAAGCTGATATTAGGTTAGATGCTATTGAAGCTAATGACTACAATAACTTCACACAGAGGGCTTAAGTAGGAAAAGCAAAGAAGCTCTTGTCACTATCTGCAGCCTATGGAAAAGCAGTAATAGGCCCTCAAAAATTAACCAAAATGGTTAGGGGATGAAAATGGTACTGCCCATAAGCAATAATACTTTTGAGATTACAAGAATATGTAACTGACCAACTGAGTTTTCCGTTCATGAAATAAAAAATAAAATATGCAAGAGACATATGGTACTTGAATTATTTTTCCAGTAAAAAGATATGTTCTAATTCTAATTGGAAATTATTAGACTAAAAAAGCAAGTTATGTTGAACTATATATTCTGCTGCTACAAATTTTTAATTAGCTACATAGAAATTAATTTCACCATTTCACCTCTACCCAGGATTTGGGTTGGATTTTTCCCCAAGACATTTGTGGGGGTTAAACCTAAAAACTATTTAAGTATGTATCATGTTTCTCCTAACAAGTACATCAAACATGCAAAAATACTCACATTTCCTTCAATTTGCAAAACCCCTAATATAAGCATAGTATCTTACACAGCCAAAATATAGTACAAATGCTTCTTTATACTACAAGAAAAACCAGAACTCCCTGGCCCTTTTATTTATACCAATTTAGAAAGATAATAACTTCACCTCTTCCTTGTTCTGCGGTTTGAACCATCCCTAGGAGACGAGGATGAAGAAGAAGACACAGCAGAGGAAAAACCTGTATGATTGTTTTCGGCCACATCCTTACGGAATGCCTTCTGCACATCCTCTTTAAGCTCCACGAACCGTTGTTTCTTGGTTCTCTGCTCATCTTCTGTTCCCTTTTCTAGGAAGAAAACATCAGGCATATCGTCTTCCAGAAATTTATCAAGTACCTCTGAACAATGGGGAAAGAATCGACGGCCATTCTCAACTGTAGATGAAAACAGGCTCAAGCAGAATTAGTGACTTTAGGAAACTATACTGTTTCCTTTATAATTGTAAGTGGCACCAATTCAACTATAAAGTTAGAAAGTACTATAAAATTTTGGACCCAAAGAATATACATAGTACATTTTTAGAACCAACTATATTTTGGTCTGATCAAAATTTCTCAACATAAAATGAGGATTTTGCAATGAAAAGAAAATGGTGTAAACTTTAAATATTTTCTAGGGTATACCTGTTTTTTGAAGGGCTTGCAATCGTAGCTGGAGTTTTCTAGCACGCACAGAGGGAGTTTCATTAAGATCAACTTCCCTTAGGTTGCCACACAGGCCTGATTCTGCCTCAGCATTCTCCCAAGCTACCTTAGCCTCGGCAGGAAATAACAGCTTAGCAAATGCCACTGCAATGAAAAAAGAGAGCATTGTCTCATATTTCCTGGACAGTTTTCTGAAAAAACCCTGGGTTGAGAAAAATAACAAATATTCACCCATGTCCATATCTTATACAAAATATTAATATATCTTCAGAATATTTATCCTAAGTTCGCAAGGAAGTTTCACAAAAATATCTTACGTCACAGGTTTTTGTCTAGAAAGTGTGAATGTGTAAATTGGATCCATACAGCAGAAAGTTAGCATTTTGTGCCATGGAATGCAAACACAGACATGGTAAAAATGATTACATAGCAAGAAAATTTAGCCCTTTTTCTAGAAAAGGAATGTCCTAAAAATAAGTATCTAGCAGGATAGATTAAGGAAACAGAAAAAGGAGGGGACTAGAAACCTTTCTTGCCGTGTTTCAAATATGAATATCAAATCCCCATCCATTTGGAAATATTGATGATTAAACCAATCCAAAATCAAAAATATGTTCTGATGCACTAATTCTACCCCAAAACCGACCATTGCTAGGGTATCAAAGGTAATAATGGAAAACTTGAAATGATTAATTCATCAAACAATATGGAAGAGGAATAATAACTAAGGACATTAGGAAAGTATTATTGCCTTGCCATTAGTGTGCCCACATAAAGGGTGCAAGAGTTATCGTGTCATAGTGCCTCTATATAAAATGTATCAGGTATACAGTCTTCTACAAATAAATTTGTGTTCTTCCAAGCAGAGTTGTACCATAAAAAGAAAATACCCCCATATTCATTGAAAGAAAGTAAACTAAACAAGTAAATGCCGCCTACCTCTGTTTTCCAAGTAATCCAGTCTCATGTGCAAGTCATCAGCTGTTAATGGCGATGAGACTAAGACGGTCACAGACATCGAATTCCTTCTCATCTCTCTCTCCAGTACATCAATGCAAAGCCGGTCCATGTTAGATTCCTTTCCCTGCACAGATTTCTCATTATAATCCTTGAGTCTTGTCAACCTTCGACAAATGGCAACAGCAGTCTGTCCATCCAATGTGGTATCTGATGCAGAGGCCCCCTTTTTCAGCAGTGCTAACAAAATTGATAAATCTTTTCGTCTTGCAGCCACATGTAGAACCGTATATCCCCGGGAATTCTTAAGTTTGACATCGGCCAACTCCATACCAAGTATCTCTTGAACAACCTTAGAGTCACAATAGGCACATGCATAATGGAGGGCAAAAGCATCATTTAATGTTACACTAGATTCGTTCAGAAGAAGCTTCACAAGCTCAACATCATCAGAGTCTAAAGCCTTATGGATTCTCCGGATACTCTTTTTATCTGCAGGTTCCACTTCCATAGCATCAGGTGTGGCTTTTGGCAAGGATTTGACTTGGAGTGATTTGATTTCACTCACTACTTCAGGAGGGAGCTCTCTCTCCAAAGATATGTTGTCAAGATCAGACCTTGCTACTCTCTGGATGCAGGGAGAGAGAAGTTGGTTTAATTGGCAGTGGAAGGCAGCCATAAGAATTGGAATGACATCTTCCACAAGAGCCTTCTCAACAAAATTGAGGAGACGCCGCTGCACAAATGAAGAGATTTTCAGATCGGATCAGTTAAAAGAGGTCTAATATTTTCTTTGATATGAGGGGATATACAGAAGTCTCAATGGCTACTGTTAGCTCAGTTACAGATACAGTGCTTCCATAAACAAGGTATCTCGTTGATCATGTCAACATTAAACAAAATATACATGTCTTCAAGTTTGATTCAAGAAACAATCCTGACTATTTATGCATAATAGAGTAGTGAATGCAAATGCTTGCAAGCAGATATATCAGTTAATTCAGATCCATCCCCAGGCACCATGATCACAGAACCCTATATAAAAGTAAATCCAAGACAACCTGTTATCACTTATGACACAAGTAAACACATCACTAAAGACACGGATGTAAAATTGACGTGTTTCTTAAATCTTAATTAAGACGGACTAGAATATTGACCATGCAGTATTATAACTTATAAGTCATAGCTTAACTATGGGAACAGTTATATCTAATATGATTTTAGATGGATGGGACTAAGAAAGAAAACAAACAGAAAACTACTAACAACTAGCATATTTTCATCACCTTTTCCAGTTATGTCTTAGCTCTACATTAAGAGATTCAATCTATTATAAAGTTCCAGTTGATAAGGGTGGTGTCCTGCTTTGTCCCATTTCCCACTTTTTGCCCAAACACTAATTAAGAAAAGGAAAGCGTAAGACTAACTCCTGAGCAGGTAAAACAAGCCCCTTCATCTGAAACAAAGATTACCTGAGCAAGTAAAACAAGCTCCTTCATCTGAAAAGTGGCAGAAGCATACATTAGTTCCAGGGCATAGTTGATGGCAGGGCGGCACGCATCATGGGCACATCCTTCATCAACACAAGTTGATACTTCTGGTGGTGATGCCTTCAGCTTTCCGGTATACAAATAATGCAAGAAAACATGGAAGGCTTCATATCCAACCCATCCATAAGGCACCAAATCTGACATCTTATACTTTGGTTTACCCTCCTTCACTGAACTATCATCTCCTTTCTTAAAAAGATCATGAAAAAACTGACTACGTGAAGCCAATATACACCGATGAACACCCACAGGTTTTTCCTCAACAATAATCTCAGCATCAGTATAGTCATATTCAGCATCAATCAATAACTTCTCAAGGCTTCCACTAAGCTTGCTCAAACTCAAGTTTTCAAGATTTGCCCCATGTTCAGCAATGATTGAGCCAGACATGTTGTGATTACTAGACCCATTTGATAAGTGAGATGATGCAAAACTCAAAGACGAAGATACTTCATTAGCATTATCCGTTACCCCAGACATAGCAGCATCCATATTAAGCCTAACAATCCTGATACTCGAAAAATCTGTCCCTTTTAAGAAGCCATCTCAGTTGAAACCAGCATATTCTATAGCTGAATCAAGCTCAAATGAACAATTTCCCCCAATTAAAATCACCAGCATCACTTACAAGTCAAGCAATTAAAACAATATTCCCAGAAACAAAAAATTGACCCACAAAATATATAGACGAGCGATAACAAAAGCATAAATCCTTGGGGCAAAACAGCAATAATAAAGAAAAGAGAATCAAATATCACATATTGGGTGTCAACCCTTGGACTTAGCTGGCTGGATTCAGCAGGAGGTTGAGATGATGAACATCAGAGACAAATTTGAAGCCACTGAGTTTGTGAAAGACCTCAGAGTTGACTCCGAAAGCCTAAAAGAGAAAGGTTAAAAAAGTGAAGAAATTGGAGATGGATAAGGAGTGGGGAATGGAGGCTGAACCGAATCTAAGAACCAAAGAGACGCAATTTGTACAGAGCCAATTGGGAAGAGTTGACGGACAAAATAGAAAGGGTAGAGAGAGAATATAGAAACAGACACGGAGGATGACTAAGGACAGTACCTGGGAACCGGCAGCTGGGTTCCAGGAAATGCAATTAAAGATTAAAAATTGAGGAATTGGAGTGCCCAATAAGCACGCAACAGCGACATCCATAGCCAAAGCGAGGCAAATTTGATCCTTCAATTTCTAAAAGCAGTTGAAATGTAAATTTAGGAGATATAAGTTTATAATTATTTTTGTATTAAAATGGTGAATCTTCAAATTTTAGAATAAAAATTTACAATTTTACTTCTTTAAAATTAAAAAATGGAAAATAACAATTCGGGGGAACTCTCTTATTCAATGAATCATGGATGATTTTTTTTATAAGTGGTAAAATATCATATTTAAAAGAATAATTTAAATTTAATTGAATGCTGGAGAAAATTTTATTATACTATTTAAATAAAAAAATAATATATTACTGAAAAATTAATAATTTTAACATAATAATATATAAATCAATAATAACATAAGGTTAATTTTTAATAAATGAATTTTAAGGGAATTTGGATAGAACATAAAATACAAAAAAAGGTGTACATACATACATATATGTGTTCTATATATATATATATATAACATGAAATATCACTTTGAAGCATAGACCATACAACGCCGATGATTTGCTAGTCTTGGAGATTGTTGAAACTTCTACTTTGTTTTGCATTTAAGCTCAGTGGTAATCCGACTGCTCAGGTTGGAGAACATTTTCTGTAAAATTATAATTATAAATTATTAAAATAATTAAAAGTAATTAATAAATTTAATAGAAGATAATTTTTTTAAAAATTTTTTTCTTCATATCATAATTTTATGGATTATATTTTTATAAGAATATTATAAGTACTAAAAATGATATTCAAAATCAAATTTTGAATTTTTTATATTTATTAGATTAAATTTTACAAATTTTTCTATTATCTTATATTTAGTAATAAGTTTTAATTTGTATTCATAACTTAATTTTAAATTTCATTTTCAATACATATAACATTATTTCTTTAGTCACAAAATATAAAAATACATTATACTTCTTCATTTGTATAAGATGGAACTAGGTTTTACTGTGAGGAAGCAACCCCACTTTCACCTAATTTTGCAAATTATACTATAAATTTTATAAAATTTTTAATAAGTTCATAAAAAATTAATTTGGCCCCTCCAAATTTAGCATTTTCCAGTCAAATATTGTATATTTTATGATTGACATGCTTGATTTCGTACATTTATGAAATATATTGTGTATTTTATGAGCGACATGCTTAATTTCATACATTTATGCTTAAAAATTTTAAATATGTCATAAAATATATACATGTTATAATTTTTTATAATAATTTACAATTTATTAACATAAGACAAAGTTTTGAACAATTTTATGTTGTAACTTATTGATAAAGTTATTACTTCTTGTGAACTTATTAGTTCAAAAATCCATACAAATTCATAATATTTTGTCATAATTTGTAAAAAAAAAATTATAAAAATTAAGAGTGCATGCAGAAGTAAAAACCCAGTTATTATATATATATATTCCTTAAAATATACATATATTCCTTTCTTACCTCATTCATCTCCCCTCACTTACCTCTTTTTTGGTGCATGTGGTAGGCAGTTCCCCCGAAGAGCACACACTCCCAACAAATTTTTTTTTATATTTTAATTATGACAAGTTTTTTATTCTTACTTTATATTAAAAAATCAATTGCCAATTTTGTTGTCTATATCTTAATTTTGCGAAACTTTTATACAAAACATTAAAAATTATAAACAACTTCTTTGTATTATCTATATTAATATGGGGGGAATTCGTGGGTTTTGAATTTCACTTTTCTTTTTTTCAGAAAATTAGACATAAATTATATATATTCGTCAGATGAAAGAATAATACGGTGATTTTAACTTCTTTTAAATAAAATAACTAACTACTAAATGAGAAGTAATAGGTAATTACACTTTTTAAATATATAATTAATACAATATTTACTATTTGAAAATTATAATTAAATTGATAAGAGAAAATCATTTAAATGTTAATAAAAATTAAATAAAATTAATGTAATGTTTCGAAAATCAAATTTAACTGAAAGTATAAAAAGTTTGCTTTGAACTTACCTCTTAATTCTAAAAATAGAACTAATTAATATTTATAGCATTATAATTTTTTTCAAAATATCATATTGTTTAAGAATATTTTATATTTATTCTAGTAATTTTTTGGTAAATGATAGATAAAATAGAAAGATGAAAGATTTTTAAATGTGCAAAACAACATATAACAATATGCGTGTTCAAAAAATTTTTCTCATTTAAAGAAATTATATTCTTTAATTAAAATACTTTATTTTTTCATTAATTAATAATGAAGACATATAGAATTAAACAAATTAAATTGTATTAATTGTATTATAAATTAATTATATATTTAATAACATATTTAAATATAATTTTAAATTGAAATCATAGTTATATACATTTAAATTATAGTTGCAAATTTTCTACTAAAAAAATTATAGATACGATTTCATATAATACAATATAAGAAAAAGAAAGCACATTTATAATGTTTATAAATTTCATTTATAAAAACTAAAGTTAGAGACAAATTATAGCATTGAGTGTTTTTATATAAAGGAAGTTAATAAATGACATACAAAATCAAAAAGAGAGAGGAAGAAAAAAGTGAAAAAGATTGTAAAAAAATATGGTTTAAAAAGGAAATATAAAGTAAAGATATTGGATATAAATTGAATGCAAAAATAAAAGATACATTTATAAAAAGATACTTTTAAATTAAGTTAAAAAAAAAGCCTCTAAATAGGCAAGAGAGGCTGATATATTGAATGAGGAAGAAAACAAGATTTAAATTTGACTCATTTCGGTATAAACCAATTTTACACAGTTACTTATCCATATATACTGTTAAAAATTTGTTAAAAATATTTTATTATTGATAAAAACTAAAGTTAGAATGACATACAAAATCAATTTTACACATTTCGGTATAAATCAATTTTACACAATTACTTATCCATATATGCTGTTAAAAATTTGTTAAAAATATTTTATTATTGATAAAAACTAAAGTTAGAATGACATACAAAATCAATTTTACACATTTCGGTATAAATCAATTTTACACAATTACTTATCCATATATGCTGTTAAAAATTTGTTAAAAATATTTTATTATTATAATGTTTATAAATTTCATTTATAAAAACTAAAGTTAGAGACAAATTATAGCGTTGAGTGTTTTTATATAAAGGAAGTTAATAAATGACATACAAAATCAAAAAGAGAGAGGAAGAAAAAAGTGAAAAAGATTGTAAAAAAATATGGTTTAAAAAGGAAATATAAAATAAAGATATTGGATATAAATTGAATGCAATAATAAAAGATAAATTTATAAAAAGATACTTTTAAATTAAGTTAAAAAAAAGCCTCTAAATAGGCAAGAGAGGCTGATATATTGAATGAAGAAGAAAACAAGATTTAAATTTGACTCATTTCGGCATAAATCAATTTTACACAATTACTTATCCATATATGTTGTTAAAAATTTGTTAAAAATATTTTATTATTGATAAAAAATTCTATTTAATATTAATTTTTTAATGAAATAATTTTTTTATTTATTGATAATATAAAAAAATTATTCTAATAATGTATCGAATTTAAACTCATAAAAATATGTATATGTATTATAACTATTATAATTGAATTATTTAAACAACTCTACACGCAGACCGTTACTGATTAAATTCGCATGTAGTGGATGGGCACAAATTTTTGCTGTCATTTAACTTTCTTCATAATCCTTTTTGGACCTTGTATATATATACATCAATAAAAGATATTTTAATTTATCATATATTAAAATTTCAATATTATCATTTATTATATTTGACAAGTCTATTTTGACGATGGCTGATACTAAGTTTAAAAAGATCACTTTTGCAATTGTCAAAATGCAATAAATAATTTCAGTGTTAATCTGAAATATTTGTCTACGGGTAAACAAGTAAAATTTGTGCATCAATTAAACAAAAATGGAACGGAAATGCAATATATTTAATATACGAAAAATTTTAAAGTACTCCCAAAATTTTTAAATTTTAAGTAGTATGACACAATTTCGTTCATTGAATGAAATTATTTAAATCTTTAATAATTTCATTCAATAAATAAGATTATATCACACACCCAAAATTTAAAAACTACTACGGCACTATAATCTTTCTCTTAATATACCTAAATACTTTGTATGGCATTTTCTAGAGAAGAATGTTGCAAATTGCAAAAATTGTTCCCACAGCTAAAACACGTTATTCGATACTACTTTTTTTCATGATAATCGGGAGTTGGACGTTTGGACGGTGTATTTCGGTGGTGGAGGTTCTTTTCGTATTGGTAAAACAAAATTTAGTATTTTGATTGTGGAGGTTCTTTTCGTATTGAATAAACAAAACCTAAAAAATTTAATTGGGATATAATAACTATCACGTCAATTACAACTTCCAGTTGACCAAGGCAATTATGAGTGATAATATAATGGTGTGTGGAAAACGTTGATATTAACTTCAAAATTGGGTCCAATCATCCATTGGTATGAGTGATAAAAAATTCGGTATTTTTTTAAATTTAAATTTTATAAATAAAAATTATAAATTTAAAATATTTTATTTTTATATTAAAATTTGACTCGACCCCGATTTAATATTAATCAAAAGCTTAATATAATAAAACAATAGAGATTTCATCTCAGAAAGGAAAAATGTAACTTTGGGGGATAGGATAGGATTTGTCTTGGTCCGCATCTTGGGCGAGCGGCCGAAGTTATGCCCGTGACTGTGCGCAAGTGTCCCCACTCACTATTTTATGATGTTATAAGTTACGTATTTTTAATGATATTTGATTAAATAATTATTATAAATTATTTAATTGCACTCACTCAAAACTTAGATTCTGTTACCTCCATTAAATTAAGTACTGAATTTAAATTATATTAAATAAGATAAATTATTTTTAAAATTGTGAGAGTGAACAAAATAAATATTAATTATTAAATCTTTCATATATATATATATATATATATATATATATATATTCAAATTTAAAATTTTATTTATGATTACATAGATCTTAAAAAAAACACGTAATTTCATATTTTAATCTCAATTTTTTTAAACAGTGATGAGTTTTTTTTAACATATTAAATCACTTATCATACTAGATGTAACTCTTATCATTTTAAACATAATATTTTATTGAATTAAATTATATACAGAATATATATATATATATATATATATATATATATATATATATATATATATATATATATATATATATATATATTACCTCATAAATTTTTTAGTATAGTAAATATAAATATTTGACTTCACTGGCTTTCTAGGCCTCGCCTACCACAAGTCAACATAGCAATACAATGATATTATTTTAAAATTTTTATTTTTTATTATGTATAAAATTTGAATTCAAGATTTTACATGTATACATTAAGTATATTATTGTGTTTGTCATAAAAAATAGAGCTTTAAATTATAAAAAATTTAAATAATTTTCGTTATTCAGTTATCTAGTTATTTTATTTAATTACTTGATTTTTATAAAATTTGTACATAAGTATCAAAATATTATTAGATATTAGCTTTCACATAATTTTTAAAATATTAATGCTATCAAAATTTGTGTTAATTAAATTAAATATATAGATTTTAAATAAATATGTTTTAAATTATACTAAAAATATCACAAAGATCAGCACGGAATAACATTAAAAATTTTATTAAAAATATGGTGTAAGAATCATATTTTTAACTAAGTATTAATTTCATGGATGATGAAATTATTCTTGCATGTTATAAATTTCATTTCATTGTGACCAAAGTGACTATATAATTGAGGCTTAAGAACGGTTCATATATGTAGCCTTAAACACATATTAAGAAAAATTGAAATTCTTTTACTCAAGCAGTATTTAATATCATTTAAAGATTTTATATATTTTATTATATTTAAAGTTCAATTTCTAATTTTTATGTATATATACTGAGTGATTTAACCAATCATTTATTTATTAAAAAAGAAACTACACACTCATGCATACATACACATTAAGAAAAAAATAACTAAACTGAGGGAGAGGCACTTCCATTTTGTTTAATCTTATTACATATTTTAGAGCTTGTAAGGAAAGGTAAATGGTAACATACAATCATCCCTAACTTATCTTCTATTTGGTTAGAGAACAAGAGAGAAAAAAGAGAAATTATTTAAATTTGAATTGATGAGAAAATACGAGAAAAAATTTTAAAAATTTGAAATGATTAAAAAATTAGAACAACATTTTTTTCTTTATATTTGATTCTCTTTGTCTTTTTTCTTCATCCAAATAAGAGAAAAGATAAAATTTTAATTTTTTTTTCTATCCAATCAAGTCTTAGTGCTAACAGTCTTGCCAAATTGCTAATACTCCACCTTTAAAATTGTTCACAAGTTTAACTTGTAAAATTCTCCATCACTTAAATAATATCAATGTTCTCATTGAAGTCTTAATCTAATACAACTCTGTTACGACCTTCTAAAATTAAAAATATTTTTATATTGGAATAATAAGTTAACATAAAAAATATGAAATAAAATTTGATGTAAATAATAATTAATTATTTGAATGAATTTAGGATAAGAGTTTTGCATCAATTGGTTGAGGGAAAAGTGAATAAAGTAAAATGATAAAAAGTTAAAAATTGTTTGAAGATACATATGTGAGTATAGAAGATATTTATGACACTTTTTCCATTTTGCCTTTGCCTTTGTTTTCCCTTTTTATCCCTCAACGTTAGCTAACTCTCCATTTCTTACACCAAAATCATTAGAAACTTCTTCTTTTCCACCTTCTTCGTCTCATTCATCTTCTTCTTGATTTAGAGTAAAAAGGGAATTAGTCTTCAACAAATTTTTCATATAATTAAGGTAAGGTCACCTAAACTTCTATTAATATTAAGCTCTTCTTCATCCTTTCCTTAGGCTTAATGAAACTTAAACACTTTAGCTTGAAAAGGGAGAAATTTAAACTCTAATCTCAAACTTGTTGGTTTCAAATAATTAGGAACTATTAACCTATGATTGCTCCTACTTAATGACTCCTTAATACTAGGTGAGTAAATATTTTAGCTTAACTTCAAAGATTTAAATGAAATTTCTTAGTAATGAGTTAGGTTTTTTAAGTTTTAATGATTCTTTGAAAAATGTGTTAGATTGTAATATTTGATTTAAAATTCATGCAAAATCTAATATAGGCATAAAGCAGTTGGAACGTGCTGGGCCAGGCTGTGCCCATGTGAGCTTCCTAACATAAACTGATGTTTTACATAGGTTGAAATGATCAAGCTTGCGAGTACCCATGAGTGGGCTGCATTTTTTTCACTAGTAGAAATGATTAAACTACTAAATACACAATGCAAAGATCAAACCCTAAATATAAAAATAGAAACTTTCAAGGGACATTGAATTAAGTTGGATTAAAAAATTTCTATTTTCATAAATCATAATTTGTAAATTATAATTTTTTATTTATGTAATGAATTAGTCAAGGCTAAAAACTATATTAGGCCATTGGACATTCAATTGAGAATTGGATTGAATTGGAGAAATTTTCAAATACTTGAAAGACTTAAAAAAATAGTTAGGCTCATGAGCAAGTTTGTGCAAGCTTGCTTGCATTGAAAACAAGCTCTAATTGAGGAGTCTGTGACTGCACCAAGCCTATAAATAGCTCACATGGCCCATAGGCTTCGGGCCCATTTTACACCTCTAGAATCTAATGCAAATGATATGTTATTAATGAGTTATGGTGATTTGGAAATGCTTAGTGGCCTCATAAATGAATTTGAATTGAATTTAAGCTAATAAATAGTAAAATTAAAATAGAATTTACAAAAAAATAATGCAATAGTTAATTATATAGTTAATTATGGCATGAGAGTTGTTCCTTGAAAAACTATAATCAAGTATATAATCAAATATCGATTAAAAATTTGGCTTAGAAAAAATTATAATCAACTGTATAATCTAGGACTTGACTTTTTAGGGATCATAATTAAGTACATAATTGACTATCCAAGTAAATTTTTGTTGGTGTGTGTTTTAGGAACTAATCATAAAGATGATTGTAATAATATATAATGTATTATGTTTTATTTCAAGCAATGCAATTATTATATTTTATTTTTATTTTTTATATATATCTATGCAATTTATAACTTAATATAATAATTATCCCTAGAATAGTTTTACTATTTCTAAAATGTCTCTAGTCAAGTATTATTGTGAAAAAAATAGTAATAATGCATTGAGATTAGCATGTATAGTGATTGATGATTATGAATTATGAATATGTGATATCAAGTCAATACATGAGTACATTATTAGTGAATAAATGTACTAGATTAGCCTATAATGAGAAAACTACATGAATTATTATATGTTATTAGTTATTCTCATGTAACCATAATGCATATAGTTTTTTGACCTGAAGTCACTACAATTCCCTATACGAGGAGTCACACACTTTGATGTCATCCTAATCACCTTTAACTGAGATGTGTTGTAGAACGTTAATTAGGTATGTCACAAATCATGTAGAGAAATGTGAGTGATGTAAATAGGAATTTTGTTCCTATTGCATAATATGAGTGATATCCTTAAGTCATTTGATTGAGTGAAATTAAGAAATGTATGGTTATACTTAAATAGATCAATATGAGATATTGATCATTTATTTAAGTTAGTCTACTTGATATCAAAAAATATAAATTGAACATCAACGAGGATGACGCATTCCATACCTCTAGTTTGATTTGGATATCGTTACAAAAAATACTATATTACAAAGTGTTGTTCACACATTAAGTGAATATTGAATCATAGATATTTTTACTATTTAGGTAACAATGATGTATTGTTAGATACTGCTTACCGTCTATGATCCACAAGTAGGCTATTACTGACGTAGTAAGAACCTATAAGGTTACACAAAAGAAATAGGAATGAGACAATAATTAATTAAGCTTTAGTTAGACTAAAATTCAATTAATTAGATTTATTTTCATACATATATATATTATTAAAATAATAATATATTTTCATGTAATACATATAGTATATTATGTTATATTATTTAATATTAAAGTAATATAAGATAATTACATTATTAGATATTAAAAAATTATATTATGAGATAATATTATTTTATAATATAACATAATTATATACCATTTTAATATTAGATAATTATATTATAAAATAATATTATTATCTAATATTAGATAATTAATGGATAAGTCATGTCTTTCCTCACTCCCTCCATGATAAGGATAAGGTAATTGTTGTTAAGTGATATTAGGATTTTGAAAGTATTATCCTAGTAAGACTAGGAATATGGTATACCTTAGTTCTATAAAAGGAACTTGAACATAACACTTTAACCATACATATGAGCTGCCATTAAACCCTAAATCACTTAAGAAAAATACATTAATCCTAATCTTAGTGAGAAAGACGTATCCTAATAGATTTGTGAAAGGTGAGAAGTCATTGTTCACTCCGTGTGGATACCGTAGAGAGTTGTACTTTTTGATCGGCATTTGATTTGTAATTCATCTCGGTCTCTCAAAGTTTTATTCAAAAAGAATAGGAGCACACAAAAGGTAAAACCCGAACATTGATTTATGTCCTTTTGCATAGATCCTTGGTAGAATTTAGATAAATAAAAAATTTTAATTTTCGCTGCGTATGCTGATCTGAAACTTAACAATTTTTACTCTTTAGTGGTCCATGGTTGATTATGACCCATAGAGACAATGTTTGTAGTCGAGTATATAATTAACTATACCCTTAAAAAACTATTCTCAGGTAGTTTGTAATTGAGTATATAGTTAACTATAGCCTTTATAACTTCAATAATTGATTTCTTTTAAAATGTTATAGTACATGATAAATTCTTAAATGTTAAATTAGAATCATTAAGCATTTAAATGATGATACATGAGTAGTATATGACTATGAAAAAAGGTATGATAATGTTGGCTTATAAGATTTAATTTAAAGAAAATCAAATTTTGTGACATAAAAGAGAAGAACTAAAATGCCTTATAATTATTATGCAATTAAATTTAAGTTAGGTGTATAAAGGAGATTTAAAGATAATTCTTCCCATTTTACCCTTAGTAATTGCTTAAACTACTAAAATGCCATTTTCACTATAAAATTCCCTAAACCACTATTTTTCTTCTATTTTTCCTTAATTGCACCAGCTTATTCTTTCACCTCCTTAACTTTTCTTGACTTCTCCATTTCTATTTCAAGAAATTTCATCAAGAACTAAGTTAACACTTCTAACAATCATCAACTTTTCTTTCCATATGGTAATGTCTTACCAATTGTGGTTTTGGGTTAGGCCTTTTAAGTTTTGGTGATAGAGATGAGAATTAGGTTAAATTTTAATTTTCCTTTTTAAATTATGTTAACTAGGGAAAAGTAAAACACTTTTCTTGCCTTTATCCATTTCCTCTATCATCAAATAAGTAGATAATTTATTTAAGTTGTCAAATTTTGAGATTTATTTGTTAATTAAGGTATATGTTAATTAATATGAAAGTTAATGAATTAAACCTATAATATTATTTTTAAAATGAATTATTTGTTTCTTTTAATTGAAAAATATTAGTTGTATGATAATGGTTAAGTTGGAAATGGTATATTAAGATGTATAGGTTAAAGTTAGGATTTTGGTTCAATAAATTTACAGGGAATATAAAAATCTCACCATATAATCAAGAATAATTGAATATCACCCTGCAATGGGTCATATTCGGCTATCATAATCGAATATGTCAAAGAGGCTTTACCTCTAGATAAGAATATTCGAATATAGTACTTAATTATAACTATACCATAAGTTCATATACCATAAGTTCATACTTGATTACTATAATCAAATATAACAAAATAGGTACTATATGGATTAAAATATTTGACTACAATAATCAAATATAGGTTCTCTAAAGCCTTATATTTAATTATTATAGCCAAATTCTTACAAAATGCTTTACTCAACACTTGTAGTGAAATATCATGCTATTAATAAGCTATATAGATGTCTATAATGATACAAATAATTATGGATGAATGAATTTATGATTAAGATATTGAATCCAAGTTGGGGATATATATAATTGTGAGAAATTATGATTAAGAGAGCTAATATAATAAAATGCAAAATAACATCTGATCAGAAAAACATTTATGAAGGAATAAGGTTAGCCCCAAAGGCATAAAGATAGGTTTGTGAAGGAATAAAATTGACTCAAAGGCACAAGGTGACTTAATCACTTTCTTTTAGTTATTCATGATATTATACACTATCTTTTGTTCTTTGTTGCAAGTATGAAAATGGTTAAACATGAAATGATATGATTAAGATAAACTATGACTAATATTTGTTTATTAAGTAAGTTATTTACTTACTGAGATGTTAACTCACATTTTCTAGTTTTTTTTGTCTCAAATATGCTAGTAGAAGTGCCTCCATATCCACCAATAGATTAAAAGTGAGATATCTCCATGTTAACATAATAGGGCAATTGTTATCAGTGATCATATGTAAATAGAGCTATGTTAGACCTTATAGGAAAATTATCAATTTGTAACAAGATGAAAACTATTGTAAGTACTTTTATGAATTGTTTATAAAAATATGTTTATTTTCCTAAATATGTGTAATGATACTAATACTAGTATTAGCATAGACTAATGGAAATCAGTAAAATAGGTTTCACGTCGATCATGATTTTTCAAAGTGTAACATAAATACAATCAAATATGATAATACAAATTAATAAGCACTTAGTTGAATTTTAATTAATACTTATGAGTTATGCTTTATATGCAACTTAAATCTTATCATCAACTGGATCTAAACTCTTGGTGAGTGTTTTCCAACGAATGGCTAGGTGCTTTATAGATATCAAAAAATTATAGAAATTAAACTAGAAACCAATAAAGTATATAGAAGAATGGAAATTGCCAAAAATAGTCCTCAAAAAATATAAAAAAAATCTAAGTCTTTCTCAAAAAATAAAAGAACCTTAAAAGATGCTAATAATATAGTTATATATCAGGACTAAAAATTTAAATGGAAAAGTCTTTACAATCATAAAGTAACTTTGTTTTTGCATTTAGACTAATAAGTTTTTCCTTTATCATTTAAAATTAATAAGTTGAATACTCTTTGCCAAGTATATTTAATTTTTTTTAATTTATCCACTGTTACTTCCCTTATTTCTTGCCTACTATTAGGAGAAATTAACTTACTAATGCCTAGTATTTCTACATCTTGTAACATAAGTTCTTTTCAATTCGCTTTTTCTGAAAAGAAAGTTGCACCTCTGTCAATTTTGGTGGTGGGAGGGTGAAAAGCTAATTTAAGATCCTCTTTGTCTCACTTGTGAATTGTACTTAGTTTTTAACAATACAATCCATAAATAGGCTAAAGAGGATCTTGGATTAGCTCTTCCCACTACCACCACTAAAATCAACAAAGGTGTAACCTCCTTTTAAAAGAACGATATTAGAAAGAACTTGTATAATTAAATGTGAAAATAATAAGTATTAGTAGGACAATTTCTCCTAGCAGTAAGTAAGAAGTGAGAAAAGTAATAATGAATGAATTGAAAAAGAGACTAAATATAATGGTGTCTAAAAATATAGCAAATATTAGTGACAAGGATAGTTGTTCTGGTTTTAAGTAAAGATTGAAGGAATGATTATATTAATCAATGATTTTAGGTTAATTGAAAGTAAAATAAAGAATGGTAGATTTGCAAATAAAAACTAAATACTAAATTGATGCTAATATGAAGACAAGCACCACAAAGAATGGTAATAGTATTTGCAAGCAAATTTGCATATCTTAATCACAAATAAAAGTAACCACAAATCAACAATACAAGAAGAAGAGAATAATTTGTAATAATCAACACATATAATAGGTATGTAATTCAAGTATTATCAATTTTAGTCTATACTTAAATATAAGTTTAGGATTAAGTGTGTAAATTTGATTTCTCTTATCTTTCATTAAGATCATGTATGATGTCTATTTCACACAATCTTCTACTCTTTTTGGTTACATGATATATTATACAAAATGGTTAATTCCTCACAAAATTTTAAATTCCTACCTATAAAAGAAAGGAAAAATTTATGGTGTACTAAGCACACTAATACACCACTAAAATGAATTGTATAAATTCATTCATAGTTTTTAGATTATAGGGATGTATACGTCCATCTTATTGATTTTAACCAATACTTAGAATATCTATAATCCTCCTATACCTTTCATTTAAAGGTTTCATCAACTTTCAATCAAACTTTTAAAAATAGATGCAAATATATTTTCATAAACATTGACAAACTTTTATTACACTAACATAAAAAATAATTTTTTTAATGGTAATGCTTATCCAACTTATATACATAAAAGTTAAAGAAAGTAAAATTCAACATGATTACTAAAATAACAAACTTTAAAATATTAAATTGCAAAAAGAAACTTAAATAACCATTATAAATAAAGTGTAAACTAGTAAGAATAGTTATAATTTGGAATATGAACTATATGGAACTTTAACCTCCACCCAATTTTTAATGAAATACTAAAAGGTTTTTTTATAGCATACTAAAGGTAATTTATTATATTATAACTAAATATTAATTTGGACACCTAAATATTGCTTTAATTGTTGTAAGTGAAATAAAAAAATATATTCCAATAGCAAAAATGAAAAAAAAATATCATGTTAAACCCATCCCAAACCTATAATATGATATTTGATTATACAATATCCTAAAAATCAACACCGCAATTAACCATGGAGTAAGTTATAAATCCTTAGTGGCACAATTAGAAATAAATCACTATAATAATAATAACAACAACAATAACAACAACGATGAAAAGAACTTTACAATAAAATTGGGTTAGGCAATTGAAAGCAAAAAAAATCAAAATAAAAATTCATCTGAAAATAGATTTTTGACTTTACATCAATACAAGATTTCTACATGGAAGATTCAATCATAACCATGATAAAAATATTCTTAAAAAATAAATTAGAGATTGTAGATTTCAAAGAGAGGAAAAAAAAAGACAATTATACAAATAAGCATAGAGATTTATGGAAACTTTTTGACTAAATCGCAAAGCAATTGGTGGCAAATCAAATGGTAATAGCAATGGAGGAAGCTTGTCGAACATAGAATAGCAATAGCATTATAAGGCAAAAAAGAAAAGCAGAAGAGAGGGAAAGGATAAAAATGAGGGCTTAGCATTAGGTTTTAATATATATAATAGGTTACTGATGGATTAGTTCCTCGCTAATACATTTTAATAAAACATTATATTTCGATTAGTAATAAATTTAGCAATAAATACTAAAACATTTGTTAGTAATTTCGTTGTTGATTGTAAAAAAAAATTTCATTACAAATTCAAACAAATTTTTTTAATTTTTTATGAAAAATTTTATTATTAAATCCATCAATAATTCAAAATATATATTTTTTTTGTTTTGTCACTAATTCTATCAATAAATTTTACTGATAAAGTTAGAGATGAATATGATTTTAAGTTGAAAAATTCTAGAATTTCAAAATAAAAATTACCAGTGAAATTACTGACTGATTATATGACATCCACCACTTAAATCATAATATATATTTGACTCTTGTAGGATTGGTTACCAATGATAAATCTATCGCTAAGTAAAGATTTTCTTATAGTATGCTAGCTGAAGACACAAATATTGCGCTAAACATTTTTGCTGCTTATTACCTGAAGAAAGATGGTAGATGGGACTTGGATGCTCTATGCTTGCTCTTGTCCAATTCAATTTATTAATGTTTCATGCATTGATGTCGCCTTGCTTGCAGAATGGTTTGGACAAGCTTCAATGGATGCATAATAAAACTGGTGATTTCTCCATGCGAAGTGAATATGCAATGATAAAAAACTAGTTGACTTATGATGGAGGATAGGATTTGGAATATTATTTGGAGTTTGGAATGCCCCAAAAGGATCCGAATATTTTGTGGAGAGTATATAACAATGGTGTTCTATCTAAGTAGGGATGAACTAGAAGTGGAATTGGGAACCCGAGCTGGCCAACATGCAGTGCATCGGTTGAAGACAGGATTCATATATTTCGAGATTACATCCTTGCTCGGAAAGCTATCTTCCATAAACGTGAAGCATCAAGCAAGGTTTTTTTCTTTGAATTTCCACAATTGGTTTCAATCCAATATATATAATTCCCTTGGCAAAAATATTTACATGGAATGCGATGTATTTTAGGGGGTCTCGTTATGGTTCACATAGTGCTGGCACAACAAAAGGATTTTTCATGAGAATTTTTCCATGCCTCAGAATCCAACACATGTAATTCTAACATATATTCGAGACATTAAAATGACAAAATTAACTGTGGCTGAAGTGAGTGTATACCAATAATACAAGAAGTTTGATATTGCATGTTTTAAAACCCCATTTGGATATATTGAAGTCAACTGTGATGGAATAGTTAAGTGCTTTCCAATTAGAGCATGTTGAGGTGGGTTGTTGAGCAATTCTAATGGTAAATGATTGGGTAGTTTTGCACAAAATTTAGGCCACTATAACTCCATGGAGGCAGAAATTTGGAAAGTTATAATGAACTTCACTTTAGCTTGGAAATAGGCTTGCGAAGGAAATAAGAGTGCAGATTGACTACAAGGAGATAATGCATACCTCAATCTAAGATTTATTATCCAACAAGACATTCTTATAATATTTAGATATTATCGTTAGGTAGTGCAATTGAAGTTAATACTTCTCGAATTCTTTTTTTTTTTTGATAAATAAATAGGGATTAAGCCTAAAAGAGTTACTCAAGTTTTGGACTTTGGCCAGTTCAAATTGTTCAATTAAGAAGAAGAAGAAGAAGAAGAGGAAGAAGGGGTGGAAAATGTACATGGGTGAGAACGCAAAGTTCAGAATTCCATTTTCTGTATCCACAGCTGATTTTGGCGAGCTTAAACAAAGCAGCACATTGCACAAAGTGTCGTCGGTAATTGATCCGCTAGTTGCTGCAGAATCGGCGAGGAAAGAGAACTGATGCGTAATTTTCTAATTGACAGAGCCAGATCGAGGGCCTCACTCCCGTACGACAGAATCCAATTAGGTATCCTCAAACATTATGGTTTGCTTATTTCCAATTCTTCAATCACATCGTTGAGTTCATCTGCATCTGCATTGGCATCTGAATCAAATAACCTCCAACAATACGCTTTTACTGTGTCATACCTCATCGACTCGTGTGGATTGTCTCCCAAGGTAGCAGTGGAATTATCCGAAAGGCAAAAATGTCGTTTGAAAAACACGGATAGACGAAACGCCGTGATTGATCTTCTCAAGAGTTATGGATTCTCTCAAACCCAGTTATCATTGCTTGTGAATAGACTGCCTAAGGTGCTTTTGGCAAATGCAGAGACATCCCTTTTGCCAAAACTCCGTTTTTACATTCCATCGGGGTTTCAAATTCTGACCACCCAAAAATCCTCATTAATTACAATGCATTTTTACATTGTAGCTTGTAGAATAATATTACCCCTCCTTCTGAAATCCTCAAGAGTCTTCTTCACAATCAGGAGTAAGTAGTCACAGCTCTGAAGTCCTTGGTCTTTTCTATGTTATGATTTCGTGAATGATCTGGTTCCAAACGTTAAGGTTTTGAGAGAGCATGGAGTGCCTCAATCTTCAGTCTTTCACCTGATAACCAATTTTCCACGTGTAGCATAGATAAAGCATTCAAAATTTATGGAAAACACAAATAGGGCTAAGGAAATGGGAATTAATCCTTCTAAAGCGGTGTTTATGCAAGCTGTCGAAGTTCTTGCAAAGGTAGATAAGGCCAAGTGGGAATCGAAATTGGAGCTTTACAAGGGTGGTGTTGGTCCCCTGATGTTACTCTTTCAGCATCCAAGAAGTTCCCACATTGTATGAGCAGTTCGGAAGAGAGAATTGCAAAATTTATGAATTTCCTTATGAGAGATATGGGTTGTTCTTTGGAAGATATTGCTAAATGCCCTGTAATTTTATCCTACAGCTTGGAAAAGAGGATTATTCCCAGTGCTCAGTAATTATTTTTGAAAAAAAAAAAGTTAAGGTTGATTTGAAGATTAGCTTCATCATGCGTTCTGAAAATACTTTCTAAAGAAATTTATGACCAGATTTACAGATGTTACTTTACTATTGAATGTATACAAGGGACAGGTGGATCTTAGGGATGTACTTCAGTCCTAGGTAGTTTGGCAGAGTATGATTCTAAGTTATTACTTCATTTGTAGCATACTACTTTTCTCAGTTTGACTTTGAGTTTGCTATTCTATCTACTTGTTAAAGGTTGAGTTGTTGCTTTATAGGACACTAAAACTAACACCACTCGTGGAAACTTTTAATCCATCAAAGTTAACACAATTCATAATACTTGTATAACATTGAAAGTTTCACTGAAAAATTGTAGTAAGGGGAATATCTAATTTTAGTTTGAAAGCTGTTGGGTCCCATGATATCCCACAGAATGTTTGAAGGTTTTTCTGTTTATAGTTATAATAGTACTTGCCTTTATTTGATACCGGTGATAATAGGAAAATTTGTGGTTTAGATGTTTAGTTATGCACAGTAATGTCAATATTGTCATGCCCAATCATATGCTATATTCACTTATTATCCTTACCATCCCTGATAAGACACTATTTAAATTAATTTCTGTTCATATATTATGCTTGTGAATATTGGCATGCATCAATCATATACTGTATTAACTTATTGCCATCAGGTCTATACCTAATAAGACCCTTTTTTTTTTTTTGGTCTCAGTTCAAATCATCCTTGGTTGTTGGAGTTAAAGCCTGTGAGACAGATGTCTTGAGCAATCTGGTGGATCGAACTATGTCCAGCATGAGTGGATTTTTGTTGGAGGGATGGTTGTACTTCATGAGTTAGAAAAAGAATCCTAGCTAGGTTGAGGGAAGTCATGCATTCTACCTTTGATGTTAATAGTCTTTTGTCTCTTTTTCTTAAATGATGTAGTTTCTCTGATACGGAAGGGATCCTTTTTGTATGCATCTTGCCTGAAGGGTTTGCGTACTCTTGGATCTTCCTTCACTATCAGTTAACTGATAAACTGTCCCCACATTCCTACATTTGTACAATATTCTTTATCCGCCAATGTTAAACAGTTTTAAAATAAAATTTGCTGGCTTCGTTCTAATATTGGATGAAAGAAGTCATGGTCTATTCTGATGTTATTTAACTCCTGGCTTAGGGTTCTTATAGAACAAAAGCAGAAAATAAAGGAAAAAGGTTTCGATCATACTTCCTAGTATAGTTATGTTAGTTGCATTTGATAAGTTGGCATATGGATTCCAAAAATGATGTCTTATCTTCATTTTATCCTGTTTGTGTGCATCCTTGCTCTCAGTTGGGACGTGGGACTTTAACTCTTGACTTAGAATTCAAAAGGCTGCTGCATTATATAATTTATTCATTAGGGAACATTACTAAATCAGGAGACCAACTGGCTTTTGAAGGACAAGGGAAGATTATTTGTTTTCAGGAATTATTAATTCTGTATAGAGGAAGTCTCTTTAAGAAGTTGCCTAATGTTGTTATTAGGGCATGGAATCTACAAAGGGAGAGTAGATCCAAGCCAGTTTCTTTGTTGTCAACTTGCTTTAGGTTGTCTTAGAATGCTTCAAATTGGCAATTTGTAACATATGTTCTACAAGCTTAATTTATGGTTTCTTCAACTTAAGATTTTCACATTATCTTTTTAATGGAAGTTATTAAAGCTGATATATTATTAATAGATGAATTTATTTTCTGATGATGTGAACTCCATATGTCAACGATCTACAAGATCATTTTCTAACCATGTGAGTACAAACTAATGGTTTGCTGTGTTTAGTTGCCTTAGCCTGACAATGAACTTAACAATCTACAAGATCATGCCGTTGTATGCCAGCCAACGCAACTGTATCGGGTCTGATTTGATATGGCTTGATATGTAAGTGGACTATGAAATCACCCTCAGGCTTTGTGCTTGTTAGTAAGGATTTGCTTGCCTTGGAGATCTCTTACCTTAACTAACTAATTTTACAGGTTGCTTAATTTTTCTTTTTTTTCTTTTTTTTTCTTTTTCTTATTTCTAAATCTTATTGCTCTGCATGTTTTCTTATAATGCATATATGTTCTTGTACGAAAAACTCATGCCCTTGTTGCATTTCCTGATGCAGCGCATGTTATCTATTCAAAGTCATTTGACCTGCTCATAGAGTTTCTACTTTGGTGTTTGTGGTTCATATTCAATTGGACAAAAGGAGTTTAGACACGGTTTTGTGTGTGCACGAAGTGGAGATATTCTTGGTTGCAATCTGTGTATTTATGTTGCGTGCACTAAGTTAATCAGAAGAGTAATACAACATTAAATAAAGAAAAGATAATTTACTATTGTAGAATAAATATGATGTATTCCTCTCTTGACTGGCTTAATGCATACAACTTAAGTGTAATCTGTGCAATCTAAGTATTTCTCATGCAATGCCCCAGTGATGTTAGTTATGCATTGATATTAGCAATGATTTTAAATCTTAGATGTGCTTAGTTACCTATAAGCAGAATCTTACTTCCAGTATTACAATAGTTTGTATGGTACTTGGCAAATATGGATTATGAATTCTAATGACTTGATATGGTTGATTGGTTTTGTAACATGTGATGATGTCTTGTATGGATTAATCATTGTGTTTGTGAAAGTCAGGTTAAATTAACAGAATGATTAAGGCTTAATTAGGCCCATGTGAGCTTTCATTTGGGTCATGCATCTGTCAGAAGTCTCCAGTTTGGGTTGTAAATGGTTCAGTCATTCTCCTATATTTGTCTGCGACAGCCTTCATTGTCTATTGCTGGTGGTGAATTTAGAAGGTAAACTATGCAGAGGAGGATGTTACTTTTGGGTTGATAAACTGGCCATTTGGAAGTTGTTTTTCAAATTTTATTTCTCCTTCCCTTCTCAAGTCACTTATTTAACCATAATTTTGGCTTCAATGCATATTTGATCAGTCTAGCTTCTGGATTGGAGCAATTTTATCCTAGTATCTTTTAAAAATGAAGAATACTATGTTGTTTTATAATTTCCATCCCTTTGATCTGATGCCAGTGTTTCTATCAGCATATTGATGTGCAAACAACAGCAGTAACAACAACAATAATGACAAAGCCTTATCCTATTAAATAAGGAGCATATTGATGTGTAAATTACATATATATTTTCCAATTTGAAAAATAAGACAGATGGAAAGCAAGCTGATATATGAAAGGTTTTATTATTGTGTACTTTTTTATTTTGAGTTTTTATTAAAACTTTCAATTCTTTTTTAAATTCCTTTTATATTTTTCACAACTTCATAGAGTGTTGTAATTTTATATTGATTTATGTGAACAAAGTACACAAGAAAAGTTGGGTGATAAAATTAATAATTTTATTTTTAAAATTATAAAATATCGGTAAAATTATTATTGAAGTATATAAAATTATAATTTCATTTCTAAATAATAATTTGTTTAAATAATTTCATTCTTGAATTTTTGTATAAAGGGATGGAATTGTATATGAATTATTATTTAAAAATAAAATTATAATTTTACATAATTCAAGGATAATTTTATTAGCATATTATAATTTTAAAGATGAAATTATTAATTTTATCATCCAGTACCATTCTAACATTCAAATTTGTTTACATTATTGCATAACTATATGGAATAATTTTATTACAAAATTTACAGTTAATTTTATATATTATGTGGATTATATGTGTTGAATTTTGTATTTATCTAGATATGGTGGTACTACAGATTTGTGCAAATCAAGTTAACCTTGAGATTAGTTTGCAAAAATCTCTAGAGTGCAAATTTAAATAAATTGAGTGTAAATAAGTCGGGTTTGATTAGTGTATATGGATTGAACCCGAATTACAGATGACTCCGTTAGAATTACTCGTGAACTCAAACAAGTTTCGCAATACAGTAAACTCTCTTTTTTGTGATAATTCATCTTTTTTTTTACTTTTATTTTTGTGAAATATTTTTTTCAATTATATTTTTATGAAATATTAGTCTTTCTAATTTTATTGTTAAAGAGATGAAATTAGATAAATTAATCTTCTTATAAATATTAACCAAGGGATGAAATCAAATAAATAATATTTTATGAAGATAAAATTGATAAAAAATATTTTATAAAAATGAAAGTAAAAAAATGAATATTATAAGTGCCAAAAAGGGGATTTACTCTTGGCAATAAAATGAATTTTGATTATAATATAGTTTTGTTGCTTCACATAAAATAGCATCTTTCCAACTAGATATATGACAAGTGTAAGATTTAAATTTTATAAAATTATTTAACTGATAAAACAATTGAAGTAAGATTTTTTACAGGTTAGTCCTCAAAAATATCTTTATTATAAGAAAGTAATTAGATTGTATAAATGGAGAGTAAGTTATAAAGCTCTTGGAGAGACAGTAAAGGCTTCCATAAAATATCGGTGTAGAGGAGCAACAATTTCTGGCCATTACTAGATTGGTCCTTACTCTTTTCTATTTCTTGGCTCGTACGACAGAAGAAGTAACATCTATCAACAATGGTATAGCAACAGCAGCCGGAGGCCAACTTGGGCTGAGTCCAATGGATGTTCAGGAGACAAAAGAGAAAGGATGTCATTGGAATTTAAAAAAAATGAAGGGATGTCATTGGAACTGGGAGAGGAAAAAAATATAAGCGAAGATAAAGAAAAAAATTATTTGGGGAGATAAGTTAAGTCTAAAATTTACAAAGAATATTTAATCAATATTAAATTAGATTAAATACAAACAAGAATAGTCAGTTCACATACTTAATTATAGAAGAAATTACTAAATCATTATTTGAAAATTTTTTTATAATGATAAAAGTGATTAAATTATTAGGTATATATAAATAGAAATTAAGTATCGAACCAAAAAATTTTGGTATGTATTTGATATTCACCATGTCTTGTAATACTAAATTAATATAAAATTTTTTTCTCATTACCAATTAGGGTATGAAATTGATACTTAATTATTATTAAAAAAATTTTTGGTATTAATTTAATATTCATTAGATTTAATTTTTTTTGTCCTTATATTTTGATATGATCATTAAAAAAAATTAGCTAAAATAACATATACAGCAAATACCTTCAAAATTAACGGGATTTAGTAAGATTAATTGTGTTACTTTTTAACTGTGCAACTTTAATTTTACATGTGATTATAATTGGGTTTTATTTAGTGTAAATAACTGATAAATTAATTAATAATTAAAATTTGATAAATTATTTAATAGCTAAAAATTAAAAATTTATAATTAATAAATTAATTATTTATTTTAGAAGCATTTGATAATAATAATTATTAAACTAGTTTAAAAATGTAAATTAACACAAAATGATATATTACTATAAATAAATTAAATAAATTAAATAAATTAATTTATATTTATTTTGAGATTAAATTATATTAATAAAATTAAAATATTTAAAATAAGAATATAATTACTTAAAATTTAATTAATTATATTTTATGATATCACATATTTATTTATTTATCTTTCATTTATATTAGATTAATAGGGATATGTCAAATATTTATTTATATAATTAGGATATAAATTATCATTTAATGAAAAGAAGAGAGATAAATTAAAAAAAATTGAAAATCTATTAGCTTATAAGTAATAAGCTATCTTGTAAAAGATACCAATTATTTTTTAAAATAAGTTAGTACACTAAATACTTTTAAAAGCTAACTTATAATTTATTAATTAAATCAATTAATTATAAATTAATTTATTTATTACATCAAATTAATAGACAAAGAAGATAACATTTAATAAATATTTAAAAAAGAATAAATTAATTGATCACTTAGTTATATTTATTAAAAAAGATATATTTAACATGATATATAATTAATTGATTATATGATAATTTTAAAATATAAAATTATATTAAAGATAATTGCACATTGTAATTAATTTTTTTTAGAATTATAATATGTTCAACAGACTAATTTAACCAGGTGCTTGCTAAGGTATCCCTAAAAGTTTAATACTCGAGGTGGTGTGACAAAATACAGGTTACTATATGAGATTACAGTAATCTCATCCAGTAGCCTGTATTTTGTCACACTATTTCGGATATCAAACCTCTAGAAGCACATTAGAATTTACCACTTAATCACGTTTTTTTTTTCTTGATACGATGATGATTTGTAATTTTCTAACTTTGAAATTCAAATATAAGATATAAGGTTGCATAATATTTATTTTGTTTATTTTTTCTTTTTAATTTTCTTAACAACCCAACCTTCCTGGAAAAGACACGAGATGAAACAAAAGATGAATGATGGAAGGACATATTAGAATTGATACGATGTATTTTTATTTTTCTTGATACGATGATGATTTGTAATTTTCTAACTTTGAAATTCAAATATAAGATATAAGGTTGCATAATATTTATTTTGTTTATTTTTTCTTTTTAATTTTCTTGATAACCCAAGCTTCCTGGAAAAGACATGAGATGAAACAAAATATGAATGATGGAAGGACACATTAGCTATTTAGAAGGGGCATCTAAATAAAATAGTACAAAAATAAAACTAAACAAGAAAAGCTGACTCATTAAGTTTCCAATTGTCTTCGTTTAAGGGCCTGGATTTTATGGATAATAATTTAATGGTCAGAATTCTTTGTTGCATGACAGACAACGTGAGGTGGCATTTGCACCACAAAATTGTTCCTAAATGCAATGTTACTATATAATTGGGTTAGACTTGTTTAGGCCATCTAAGCTTGATTGATTGAAATTTGAACAGAATAACTCGATACTATTTTAAATTTGTTTAAGTTCATGTACATTTTAAGTCTTAACTTATAATGTATTAATTTGAGGTCCAGACTTCGATACCCTAGTAATTTATTAGGGCATGAAGCCCTGCTCACATGGCGCTTTCTAATTCATTAATTTCCTATCAATTCTGCTGTATTCCTCAATAGAAAAGAATAGATTCAGCTTTTTTAATATCTGAAAATTATAATTTCACCTTTTGACCTTTAATTTAATAAAAATATAATTTAACTTTTAAATTTTTTATTAATAATATATAAATAATAATAATAATAATAATAATTTATACATAATAATATCATATATTTTATAATATCAAATTGATTTTAATATTACATATATTATTATATTATATTTCATTATTTATATAAAAAATAAAAAAATTTAAATTAATTTATACAATATGATGAAATAGTAACATGATATTTTTTAGAAATTTAGTTGTTAATTAGACTTAATTTAGAATTTTTTATCAATGTTACTATTTAAAGATCCCAAATAGTAATATGTTACTGTCTGAAGATCAAACAGTAACATATTACTGTCTAGAGATGAAATAATAACATATTATTCTTTGAGAATTTAATTATTAATGAGACTTGATTTATCTATTTGTTTGAGATTTTTAGTTGATATTATTGTTTAAAAATGAAACAGTAATATGCTTTTCTTTAATAATTTAATTGTTAATGAAACTTGATTTATCTATTTATTTGAGATTTTTAATTGATATTATTATTCGGAGATAAAATAGTAATATATTGTTCTTTGATAGTTTAATTGTTAATGAGACTTGATTTATCCATTTATTTGAGATTTTTTATTGATGTTATTATTTAGAAATTAAATAATAACATGTTACTGTTTGGAGATAAAACAGTAACATGCTGCTTTTTAGCAGTTTAATTTTTAATAAAATTTAATTTATCCATTTATTTAAATTTTTTTTATTAATGTTACTATTTGAAGATCAAACAGTAACATATTACTGTTTGAAAATAAAACAGTAATATACTGTTCTTTGAAAGTAATTATTAATAAAATTTAATTTATCTATTTATTTAAAATTTTTAGTTGATATTACTATTTAGAGACAAAACAATAACATACTTTTCTTTAACAATTTAATTGTTAATGAAACTTGATTTATTCATTTATTTAATATTTTTAGTCGATGTTATTATTCGGAAGTGAAATAGTAACATGCTATTCTTTAATAGTTTAATTGTTAATAAGACTTGATTTATCTATTTATTTGAGATTTTTTTTAGTGATGTTACTATTTGGTTTAAATAGTAACATGTTATTGTCTAGAGATGAAACAGTAACATGTTGTTCTTTAACAGTTAATTATTAATGAGACTTAATTTATCCATTTATTTAATATTTTTTAATCAATATTACTATTTAGAGATGAAACAATAACATGCTATTTTTTAACAGTTTAATTGTTAACGATATTTAATTTATCCATTTATTTAAAATTTTTAGTTGATGTTATTGTTTGTAAACGAAACAGTAACATATTTTTATTTGGTAATTTAATTATTAATGAAATTTAATTTATCTATTTATTTTAAAATTTTTTATTGATGTTATTATTTAGAAATGAAATAGTAACATACTGTTCTTTAACAGTTTAATTATTAATGAGACTTGATTTATCCATTTATTTGAGATTTTTTATCAATATTACTATTTGGAAACCAAATAGTAATATGTTATTATTTGGAGATGAAACAGTAACATGCTATTCTTTAATAATTTAATTGATAATGAGATTTGATTTATCTATTTATATAAATTTTTTTTTCAATATTATTATTTGAAAATTAAATAATAATATGTTACTGTTTGGAGACGAAATAGTAACATACTATTTTTTGCAGTTTAATTGTCAATGAGACTTGATTTATCTATTTATTTTAGCAGTTTAATGTTTATAGCATTATTAGATACCAAAAGAATTAAGAAATAAATTTTTAATGTGGGATTTGAATAAATTTAAACTAAAAAAAATAAGGTTAAAGTCGGAAAAATGATAAAAAAATAAAGAAAAATAATTAAAATGGCCTTTTTTTTTTTGCTAGCCAAAGCGAAGAAAACACCTTCAATCTTTGGTAAGCACGTAGATCTCAAAAAATTATATGAAATTGATGTATAATTTGTCCCAATTAGACAATCGAGCACAAAGTTGTGGTCATTTAAAGTTTTGAACTCAATCTACATATTTTCGATTAGATGGACCCCACTAAAATTAAATTTTCTTATTTTTTATTGAAAGATCATAGGAAGATCAATGAAAATAAGTGGTTTTATTATTGTTTCATAGTTAAAAATTAAAAAAATATTACATTAAAATAGTATTCAAAAGTCAAGAGCTCGTAAATAAAAAATTTAAGGTAAAAAACTCATAAATATTATAAAAAGTAACCTTTGCTCCAATAAAAATGGATAAATTAAATTTATTTAATAATTAAATTGTCAAAAAATAACACGTTATTATTTCATCTCTAGAGAGTAACATTTTACTATTTAATATCAAAATAGTAACATCGATAAAAAAATCTTAAATAAATAGATAGATTAAGTCTAATTAATAACTAAATTTTGAAAGAATATCATGTTACTATTTTATCTTCAATTAGTAACATGTTACTGTTCAGTTTCCAAATAGTAATATTAAGAAAAAATCTCAAATAAATAGATAAATTAAGTTTTATTAATAATTAAATTGTTAAAGAAAAGTATGTTACTATTTGATTTTCAAATAGTAACATTAACTAAAAATCTCAAATAAATGGATAAATAAAGTCTTATTAATAATTAAATTACCAAATAATAGCATATTACTGTTTTGTCTCCAAACAGTAACGTTAATAAAAAAATTTAAATAAATGGATAAATCAAGTCTCATTAACAATTGAACTACCAAAGAACAACATGTTATTCTTTCGTTTGTAGACAATAACATGTTACTGTTTCGTCTCTAAATAATAATATTGATAAAAAATTCTAAATAAATGAATAAATTAAGTTTAATTAAAAACTAAACTTGTAAAGAATATCATGTTATTGTTTCATTATATTGTATAAATTAATTAAAAAATTTTTAGTTTTATATATAAATAATAAAATATAATATAATAATATATGTAATAGTAAAATCAATTTGACATTATAAAATATATGATATTATTATGTATAAATTATTATTTTTTATTTATATATTATTAATAAAATACTGAAATGTTAAATTATATTTTTATTAAATTGAAGTTCAAAGTGTAAAATTATAATTTTTTGATATTGAAGAAGCCGAATCTGTCCTTTTCTGTTGAAAAATACAACAATGTTAGTGAGAAATTAATGAATCAGAAAATGTCACGCGAGCAGGATTTCATACCTTAGTAAATAACCAAGGTATTGAAATCTGGACCTTAATTTTAACTTACATTTTTACATCGATGAATTTTATAGTATTTTTGTGATTTTAAATCTCAAAGTAATACTATAATTTTAAAATTTATTAAATTAAATTTATTTGATTATATCTATTAAAAATATATCATTATAATTAAATAATTTTAATTTAATAATTTTTAAATTTATGATGTTACTTTAATTTTTGAAATTCTTACAAGCATCTTTTACATTATCTAATCAAATAAGTAAATATTTGAATTGGTTTGTTTGCAACTTATTTGGTACTCTGAATAAATTCAAAATTGGTGTAAAATATTTTTTTAAAACTGAGAAAATGTTAACTATTTAATTATATAGTTATCATTATTTTTTTTAATTTGGTATACCAAATCAATATGATTATTTGTAATCCGGATTCACATCGATTCCATTCTAGAAGGAAGTTATATAATAATATAAATGTAGTTTTAAGTTAACATACGTTGATCTCCTAAGTCATTTTAACTCATTAACAAAGTAAAAGGAAAAAAAAATGATCTGCACCTTTTATGAATAAAAACAAAACTTTCGACGAAACAGTAGTAAAAACTAGAATTTTTTTCTCCGTCTTTTTGGCTATACGAAACTTGTATAAAACCAAAAGTAGAAAAACGGTAGGAAATTGTTGCGATTGATCCCAATTTGAAGGAAAAAATATACTTTAGTGACATCTATTATCACCTTATTTATAATCTATCTATTTGTAATTTAAAATGTTAAAAAGAAGTAATATATAGTTTGCACCTTTAATATTTTATCCACTTGTATTATAATTTTATTTAAATTTAATAAAAATTATTATGTGCAAATTATACGTTCTTTTACTAATTTTAATTTGACGTACTTTCATTTTAATTGATTTTTTATTTCACTTATCATTTCCACTTTTCTAAAATTGAGGTGCCTGCATTTGAGATTGAAGAATAAATAGAAAATTTAACGACATAAATTTCATATTTGGATCTCTGACTCAGTTTGATAGAAGATGAAGAAAAGTAAGTGAGAGGTATGTGCCAAATTTAATTATATTTAAAAAGGAAACAAACCCAAGTGATATAGCCTTAATGTTATAAGCATATGTGGTAAAGCGTTACGATCTTCTAGAAACCCTTTATATACTAATCCATAAAGGGAGATATATTTTAATCCCCTAGGTCACAAAATGGAAAAATTCTCATCAGCAATAGAACTATTAAACAAGCCAGCTCAAAAATTAGGCGGGCAACAAATTACAAACCCTGGTTTAGGCCTCTGAAGCCCTTGGGTGAATGAGTTAGTTTACGGGTTTTTTATTTTAAAAATTTTAATTTTCAAAATTTTTAAATAATAAAAATTTAAAAAATATATTAAATTATTACATATTTATTTATAAATAAATCATAACATATTTAATATTCATATATAATTTTAAAAAAATTTATTCATACATAAATAAATTATAAAATATTTATAAAACAATAATATTACTTACAAATAATTTATGAGAAAATTCTACGTAACTACAAATAAGAGAATGAAATATGATTTTTTTTGGATTGAGAATTTTGGATTATATAAATATTAAAAAAAATTAATAAAGAAATCATAAACTAACTTAGCTTATTTGCTAGTTGACTCATGTGGATCGTGTTGGGTTAGGCCCATATTTAAACAAGTATTGACTTTAGAGGCCCAAATTCATAAAATCTATAAACAAATGGGTCAACCCACTTCAACATGTGTGGCAATATTGTAATACTCAAGATACTATGGCTAATATTAGGCATATGATATAAAGGAAGTTTTATAATGACATCTAAATGCTTTATTAATACAAGCAAGTATAATTTTATTTCAAGTAATGACATTATTTTGCTTTCCTTCCTCTATATAGACTAGGATAAACAGGCTATACCGAAACATTTAGCAATAAATCATTGTAATATAAATATTTAACAAGCAAAAAGTAAAAATATATCAAATATGTTATAACATAATTTTTTTATCTTGCTTCCAAATATGTTAAGATAAAATAAACTATTTCAAGACAATTAGCGAATAATTCATTGTAATATAATAACTTACCCTAAAGAAAAAAAATCATAAACAAATAAAAAGGTCTAAATATATCTTCTAAACAATTCTAACATAAACCTTAATTCATTTGTAGCTATCTTGATGATTAATAGTTTTCAACAAAGTTTAACTTTGAGATAAAGAAATATGTGTATAACCAATAACTTGATGGCATGGAATTAAAGCTCAAATGGTCTCCTAAGATTATATCAAATGCCTATGACTTTTTCTTATGTATAATGTATCCATATGATTATGCCTTTTATTTTTTAGTAAACTAGAAATTTATTAATTAGCAGTCTTTAAATGTTCGAGGATTGATAGCCTCATAAACTCCATTAAGAGGATCATTCAAAATAGCAAATTTATTACAAAAACCAACAAAACCCTTAGCAATAAAATCTATCAAATTATTAGCTTTCTTATAAATGTGCTTTAGGTTAAAGACACCAATAATAGCCATCAACTTTTTGCAATCTTCAATTAGAGTGTTATCATAAGCAACAGAAGCAAAATTATCAAATGTAATAGCTTGAATAATAGATAAGGCATCAAGTTTTCTCATAAGAAAGAGTAAGCCCTCTATTTTGAGCCAAAAAGAGACCATTTCTTAAAATTAGCTAATTTTAAAACATAATTTGAACTTACTCAAATCCCCTTAACATAACCAACCACCCATCATCCCTTATTATTTGTAATAACAACCCACAAGCAATTGAGGTAAGATTACCTTTTGCATCTCTATCTATGTTTAATTTTAAAAAACCACTTGGAGGAGGTTTCTAACGAATTTCCACTATATATTAAGGAAAAGGCATTTTCACTTGTCCTATAGCCACCTAATATTCCATAGATTTTCAAAGAGTAATATATTTTAAATCAATATTATCTCTGTCTTTCTTGGATATTTTATTGTTCCTACAAAGCTTGATATTCCAAATTGCAAAAGGAAAAATCATAGCCCATAAAACCTTAAAATTGGAACTTGATTCATACAAAGTAAGATTAGCTTGTAACCAATTAGCAACCTCCAAGTAGAAGGAGGTAAAGCAAGTGACAAGAATAGAAAAGGAATTCCAAAGACTAATAACAAAAAGACATTCATAAATAATATGGCCAATAGTATCCAAGACTAAATCACAAGAAACACAAAAAGGTTGAACATCTACTCTTTTTTTAATTAATAATTCTCCAGTAGGATTTTTATTCAACATCACAAGCTAAATGAAATTTTGAATTTTTGGATAAGTTGGTATTTCCCTTATACATTAGAAGATTTGCTAGAAAAAGAAGTTTTCTAATAAATGAAAATTTTATAGATACTTTTAATAGTGTGCTTTCTTGATTTATTCAACCTCCAAATAAGTTAGTTTCCTTCCACAAATACTAAAAAAGGTTCCAAAAATAGAATATTTAATGTTATTATGTAAACTTATTGGGATAAAGCCAAGATTCCAAGTACTATTGATGATTATATTATTGGCTTTAGTATCAAAAGCTTCGATTGGCAAAAGCCCTTAAACCAAACCCCTTATCAACCTTACATCAAATCAATTATCAAACTAAAAATTACTCATTTCCCACAACCTATCTAAGACCAACCATAATAATAATAGTAGTAGATTGCAAAGCTTTCTAATTATAGGAGTAATTCCTATTAATTTTATCTTGAGCATTATTACTAACAAGAAAGTATTTCTTTCTAAGCATTTGAACCCAAAAATGTTAGCCTTCTTAGATAAAAGTCCAAGTAAGTTTACCTAACATTGAAAAATTCATTAAATAAAAGTCTTTAATTCTAAGCACTCTACCATTTTCAGGAGCAATAACAATGTCTTATTTAACTAAAGAAATTTTTTTCATCTCTATTGAACTTCACCATAAATTTTTTTTAATAACCTAATCAAGTTTAATATGGATACTTCTAGGGATTTTAGTGAAGCTTATATGATAAAATAGGAGTGAACATGAAACAAAATTTATTAAAACTACATATTAGCAAAAGACAAATGTCTATTTTGCTAGGCTTTAATTCTATTTCTAAGATTTTCCACCAAAAAGGAAAACTCAACATCTTTATAATTAGCTTTTATATTAATTCCAAGAAACTTTCACAAAAATCCTTTATGTTAGATACCTAATTCAACACCAAAGAAGTCCCTAACCTTTGGTTTAGTATTTTTTGAAAAGTAGATTCTTGACTTAGCTTTATTTATTGAGACTAAAGATTTCAACAAAATCATTGAAAACCTTAGTAATAGTTCTACAATTTTTTACATCTGCTTTAACACACAAAACAATATCATTAGCATAAAGTAAATGAGAAAATTTTAGCCCATATAATAGGATTCCATAAGTTCTTTTGACAACACTTTTCAATTATTAAATGCAATTACTCCAAACAAAGAATAAACAAGCAGGGAGATAAAGGATCACTCTACCTAAGGCCTTTAGTAGGAAAGATAGGATCTAACTTGCCCCTATTAACAAGAATCTCATAAGACACTCCTAACATTAAACTCATAATTAAATTAACCCAATTTTTGGAAATTCAAAAAATAATAAAATATTTTGAATAAAAAACCATTCAATAGAATCATACACTTTTTCAATATCCAACTTAATCATTATAGGACCATTTTTGGCCTTAGATTTATCAATAGTGTGAATTAATTCTCTAATGATAATCACATTATTACTAAGTTTCTTATTAGGAACAAATGTAGCTTGAAAGGAAGAAACCAAGCTATCAAGAATATGCCTAATTCAAGCAAACAAAATTTTTAATATAATTTTCAACACAATATTACACAAACTAATAAGCCTATAAGCATTAATCATTTCATAAATATGACCTTTAGGTATTGACATGGTAAAAATATTATTTAGTTAAAAAGTAACTTTACATGAAAAAAAGGCTTACAAGACACAATTTGAAATAAAAGTGCTAACCTCATTCTAAAATTATTGAAAAAAATATGGACGAAGACCATTTTGTCCAGGGGCTTTGCTAACCTTTTAATTTTTAAAGCTTGAAAAGTCTCATTAATAAAAGGTATTTAAATTAGAGCATCCCTAATGTTAGGATCAATAACCATTGACTAGTTTGATGACTTAGGAAAATACTAAAAGGAAAACATTTTCTTTGTTTGATATTGGTCCATAAAAGCCAAAAAAAATATGAATCTAGATATCATTTAAGCTAGTTAGCCATTCACCCATCCCACTCCTAAGAGAAGAAATTAAATTTCCTTCTAACAATAGTAAGCATTAAGTGTGATTATTTCTATCCCCGTTAATGATCCACTGCATTCTAAACTTAAGAGCTCACTTTTCCTTATTTCATCTAAGGATAGTTAAATACTCTTTTTGTAACTCTCTATCTAACTTAATTAAAGATTCAGATTATGAACTAATTAAAGCCATTTGAACTATTTTAATTTTGGTAATTATTCTTTTCTTTTTTACTTTAAAACATCACCAAAAGCATTAGAAATTTTCCAAGTTACATATTTTATGAAATTATTTACAACTTGTTCAAAAAGAGGGAAGTTCCACCAAATTTTAGTATTAATATCATGAAATTCAAGATAAGATAACCAACAAGTTTTAAATATGAATAGTTTAGGAAGAATACAATGGTTAAAATGAAACAAACAAATAAGCATAGGAGAATGATCAGATAACACCCTCGGAAAGTTAAAAACATAAGCTTCAATAAATAATAACCCCTATGACACAATCTGAAAGAAATGAAGTTGAGATGTAAGAATAAAGTCAAAGTGACTTAAATGAGAATAAGGAGGTGTTCCATCTCTTAGAAAGTCCTAAGAGCAAATTGTATGAGCTTTGGAGTCTTACTCTTTTTAGGAAGGTTTATGGAAAGAGGGTAAGTCGTTAATGCTTCAAATTTAAAACTAGGGATTTTATGGTAACTTAAAGGTTAGATCTTTTATTTGGAAGTAAGGTTTGATTTCTTTATGTTTAGATTTGATTCTTAAGATGATTATGCTAAAGTTTTAAATGGATATCCTTGGTTTATAATGGACCATTTTCTTGCTTTGAGAAAATGGAAATCATCTTTTAAGCTTTCTATATCATTTTTATCCTCTATAGCTATGTACATGCAATTTTTTGATTTGCCAATAGAATTTTATCATTCTCATGTTCTTCTTTAAATTGTTGCTAAGATTAGGCCAATGCTAAAGTTTGATACACATGTGTCTCTTAATGATAAAGGTAAGTATGCTGAGGTTTATGTTCAAATAAATCCAAATAATCCATTAATTCGAACAATTTATATAGGAAATTATAAATAGTTATGAAGATTTGCATAGAGTTTATTTTTCATGTAGAAAAATGGAGGAAGATCCTGTAAAAGAGAGAACAATGATTAACTCATATAATGACAAATTGAGAAGAATTTATCTTCTTTTGACTAATATGGTCCTTGGATTCTGGTGGAAAGCCAATGTACTAGCTTGGTAAAAAGGGAATCTAATAAGGGCTTAAATAAATTTGGACCATTGAGAAATGCTATGGGAAAGAAGTCATTTAGATCTATTCTTAATTCTAAAAAGATTATTTTAGCCTAAAATGAACTTGATCCACAAATGATGCCTTTAGAACATAATGCTTTAATTGCTTTCAATCAGCCTAAATCTCTTGGTTAAACCTAATCCTTTATGTTCTTGGGAAGTTAACCAACTTCAAAAAATAAAACTATTGGAAACACTTATATTAAACCTAATTCATCCAATTTTGCTTTGCTATTGGTGTCTAAAAACCTTAAATATGTCTTAAAGTAGTTCGTTTTTATCCAATTAGAAGATGATAATAGTAAATTTGCAGGATTTTCAAAAAGTTTAGGTCTTCTACTTTAACAATAAAATCTATATAGTGATTCTAGACAATTTGGAATAGATTACTCTAAATCTAACTCATCTTTTGTATAGATTGAATCAAGAGATGGCTATAGCATTGAAAAATCTAAGTTCGTCGAAGTTCCTTTCAAATGCATTACGTCTAACTCCTCTAGAAGAGAGGGTAGTCGAAACTCTAATTCATCTAACAATACAATATATATATGATAGTCCAAGTTAGAGGTATCAAGATAATCAATTGACACTACCTAAGTCACAAGAAGATCTATTGCTTAGGTTCCCCTCAAAACCATTGCACATAGCTTTTACAAAAGAGTGGCACTGAATGATACAAATCCAAAAGAAGTTGTTAGGGGTCAAAAGAGTTTAAACTAAGTTACAGGGAAGGGAAACTTGAGATACATATTGTGCTATTAGATCTTGCAATATAGTCTTGCCAAATCAAGGTGCTAAATAAGGTGGTTCATAATTAGAAGTATTTTGGAAGAATGATTGTGAAAATGACTCTAATTCCGAATGAAGCCTTGCATAGATCACTTAGATTTTTTTTAATCTTTTTTCTGCTCAAGTTATGGAAGGAGCTCAATATAAGGTAGGAGTTTGGAATGTGCGTGAGGTCTAACACTTGAATTTCAAGCAACTATTAGGAGATTTTATGGCAAAGGAGAAAATTAAAATTCTTATTCTAATTGAAATGAGATTGGATAAGGAAAAAACAAGAGAACTAGGTGTTGAGTTGCCTTTTACTAATATGGAATTTACTACTACCATAGGATATGATAGAGGTATTTGATTTTTATGGAATCAACAAGAAATAGAAGTTGAAGCTCTCAACAAGGTTATGTAGGAAATTTATGCTCTTGTTAAGGTAACTCCCACTTTCTCTTATTGGTTGATAAGTGGCATTCATGTGAGTCCAAAGTTATCCAATAGGAAAATTTTTTAAAATAATTTTAAAAAGATATTGCTAATTCTCATAATTTACCTTGCTTAGCATTAGGAGATTTCAATGAGGTTTTGTTCCAAGGTAAAAAATTTGAAGGCATTCTAATAAATTTATATAGAATTAATCTATTTTTTGAGTACGCTAATTATTGCAATTCTAGACCCACTTTTATCTAGACTAATTCTAGAGATCATGATAGCTATTGTTTTAAACTATAAGAATAAATTTAACTCAAGGATATATAACAAAAAAAACCCCACAAAGTATAAAATTATGGGCTTAGTGTAAATTCTAGTAATCAAACTTTATGAAAATAGAAATAGATAACAAAAAGAAGATTTGACATTGAGTTTCGAATATTTAATATTTATTGTAGTTATGTAACTCAAAAATATATAATAAAAATAAAATTCAAAATTGAGTTTTGAATATTTAATATTTAATAGATTTATTTTTACAAATTTATCTAACATCTTGTGCTTATTGATAGGCTTTGATTTTTGTTTGAAACCTAATTTTGAATTTCATTTTCATTGCATGTAGCATTACTGTTATGCAAAAAATTTGTCAGGAATCCAAATCAAAACAAACAATTAAAATTACACTAATTCAAATATTTAATTTTTGAGTTAACTAAGTTGCCAAAAAAAATTTATATTATGTAAATTTCAATTTCATTCGACAATTTACAAGAAGAATTTATTTTTTTCTTTACCTTTAATCTTCGTTTGAAGCTACTCTTGAGTTAAAGATTAATTACTCAATTTTATTTTTTTTACATATTATAAAACTTATAGTGATCACCAATGTTCCTTGTCGGCTCATGAAATTATCGCCCTTCTGCGTTTTTTTTTTTCTGAATTTGCATAATACAAGATCATGTAAAGAGTTAAGAAGCCAAAAGTCATTACCAACTGAAAAATGTATTAACTAAATATGCACCGTAAATCCAATCAAGATGGAAATCAAATATATTTTTGCTAAATCGTTTTCTCGTACGACAGCAAATTAAAATTATTGTAATCAGGGGCGGACGGTGGGGATTTATGTAATGGGGGTCCCTTTTTTTGGATTAGGATTATCAATAAGTTAATTTTTTTTAATGAAGGTAGGAGTGGTAATTTATGCATGAAATATTCTAAATTCAAGCATAGCATATGTTAAGGAAGAATAAAATTTTTAAGATAATATTGAATATTATTGCACTACCAATAAATTAAATATATATTTATTCAAACTTAATTTCAACTAAAATAAATGAGTTCAAATTTGATCTCAAATTATTAAACTTGTAAAATTCAAATTTGATCTTAATTATTATAGGAGTTTAACTAAGTTCAAATGGGTTATGAAATATTTATTAGTCATTTTTTATAATTCGATAAACTGATTTTCATATCATATCTATATTTTCTATTTCTTTACTTGATTTTTTCTTCAAAAGGAAGAAGCTGCAGTGATACATAGAATGCATTTGATAATATAGTACTGAATTTTAAGTATTAAATCTATTAAATATTAAGTTTACAGTATTTGAATATTTTCTTATTTTAAATATTGAATTTATTTGACAAATTGAAAATTTATTACAAAGCGTAAAAATCTAATTAAACTTTAAAATTATCCTTGAATATGATTTTGAAAAACATATACATTTGATAAATGATGTAATATAAATTATATATTTAATTTATTTTCCAAAAATAGAGAAAAATTAAATATATTTATCTAACAAAATCTTATTAGAACAAGAGCAGCTATTGAATGTACTCAGATACTAAATGAATTGAACGAAATTTCACATAATTTAATATTCAATCTTAATAAAATAAATAAATAAAATATAGTTTTAATTGTAAATCTATTCAATTAAGCGAGTGATTTTTTAAACATATTCTTACCTGTCATATTATTATTTATATTTAATTTATTTTTAGAGGAGTCAAACTAATAAAAAAATTTATATATAATATAAATTTTTAAAAAAGATTTAGGGGGGCCCTGGTCCTCTAAAAACGCTGAGGAGCCGCGCCTGATTGTAATATACAATGTTGATTTAATTTGACACAAGCAAGGAGTATATATAGTCACAATCTCAAGATCAATCATATATATCAAACAGTTTGGCTTTGACGTTAAATTTATTATTTGAGCACCGCTAAATTTACCGAAAACGAGGGACGAAGAAGTTTGTAATATATTTACAACTGATGATTACACCGAATTCAAAGCCCATGCAGATAATTAATGACTGCAAAAACATTTATTTTACTTGGAGTTCAAATACCGGTAAATAGCTCGGAACATTGAGCATTTTCTTTAAGCTAACAAAAGAGAAATTCCCTTGCATTTTAGTTTATGTGTGAAAATTTTCCTAAATTATAAAACGTTCAATAAACCTCTTAAATTATATATATGGTGCAATTAATCCCACATCATTAAGTTTTCATTCAAATTTTAATGATCATATACATCTACTTTTAAATATTTAATTATTCATTTTTTTATAAATTAATTATTCCATTTTTAGATATTTATTTTTACAGTTTCAATAAATCCTTTTCTAATGTGTGTTATAAATGTTAACCATAATTAGTGGGTATAGTGACTTTTTAACACATTGACCATAGTTTTGGAAAATTTTATTTAGTAAGAGTAATAATTTATATAGCTAATTTGGTATTTATCATTTCAAAGTCATTGGCCGATAATTATTAACTAATTTTCTGAGAAGTTTTGATCCATCAATAATTATTGCATGTTTGAAAAAGTGCTCTTTTATTTCACATAACCATGAATATTTTCCAATTTCTTTACTTTTCACTTATTATTTTTTCATAAAAATAAATTATGATAAATATAGTAAGAAGTTATGATATATATGAATATTTTTCAATTTTATTTGCTATTTAATTAGATTAATTGTTTAATAATTTTGAATTTGATACTCATATTTATTTGTTATTTTAATTGGACATATTTTTATCATTTTTCTATTAAGTTTTTCTTTTCAATAATGGACAACTTCTTTTCCTTCAAAGTTTTTTTAGATTTTTTAATTTTTAAAAATAAAAATACTAAAAAATTGTTGTAAGTTCCATCAATAGGAGAGTATATTTTTATTTTTATTATATATAAAATTCGTGCTATGTAGTTACAACTTAAAAGATACAAAAACACTAATAAATATAAAAATTTGTATATTGTGTGTTGTATAAAAATTAATATATCATATAAAAATTTGAATTTTATATATAATATAGATAGTGGGAAAGATTTATATATATTGTGTATTGTCCATTATTTAAAAAGATTTTATAGAAAAATGATAAAAACTTATCGAATTAAAATAAGAAAAATAAATATAGATATCAAATTCAAAATTACTAAACAATAATTCTAATTAGATAGCAAATAAAATTGAAAAATATTTATATATATTATAAATTATCTCCATATTTACCATAACTTATTCTTTTATGAAAAGTTAATAATTAAAAAGTAAAAAAAATGAAAAATATGTATGGTAATGTGAAATAAAAATACATTTTCACAAACATGCAAAAATCATTGGCGAATCAAAATTTATCATTAGATTGATTAATAATTATTGGCCAATGGTTTTTAAATAATGAATAAAAATTAATTATAAAATTATTAGCATTATTAAATAATTTTTTTAAAATTGTGATTAATGTGTTTCGTTAAAAAGTTTCAATTTTGAATTAAAAAGAATACAATTATGATCAATATTTATAGCACATATTAAAGAGGATTTTATTGAAATTGAAAAAAATAGATATTTAAAATATTAAATAATTAAATATTTAGAGGTAACGTGCACGGCGTTAAAATTTGAATGAAAAATTTAATAGTGGAAGGGTTAATTTCTCCATGTATATAGTTTATGAGATTTATTGTACACTTTTAAAGGAGTTATTCACACATAAGTCTAAGTATAAAGGAGTTTTTTATATTTTAACCTTTTTTTTGTTATATGGTGATACATAAAATTGCAAAAAATTAAGCGGCAAATAACTCACCTCTTGCATTGTTATTTAAGTATAAAATTCGGATAGATTATTCTATTCTTTATCTTTGTATAGAGTTCTGTGTAATCTCCATTGATAGAATCCCCACCTTCATAGTTTTAGGCGAGATCGTACACCCTATGAATATTAATTTTTTTTATCAGTTTTCTCCTATCAAAGTAACCATTTACATTTATTTATAACTAATTTAATTAGGAAATTAGGTAGTTACCATATAACCAATAATTTATTAATTACTCCATTCATTTTTTATTATTTATTATATTTTTATATTTTTTATTCTTTTTTACTTGTCATTTTAAAAATTTAATAGAGTATTAAATATATTTTTATCAAATTTATTTTTCTTTTTCATTAATAAATATTTTATTATTTTATATTTTTATCTTGAAATATCTTAATAAATTTATTTTATCTTTCTTTCTCTATTTTAAATTCTATGAAAATTTGTGAATAAAATGAGAGAGAGACTTATATGTACATTTAAATCTAATCATAAATTTTAAGTAAAAAGAGGAATGGAATAATTTTTTATTTTGAATTAAAGGATAATTTTTAAAAAATTACTAAAAATAAATAAAATAAATTACTTTTTTATCTCTTTGAAATCGGTTAAATATGGCAAATAATATAATAGGGAGGGAGTATCTTACTTAACAAGTACATGTGTGGGCCACCTTAGGTCTTTTAATAATGGAACTGGAAGACGCTAGGTGGAGTGAATGGGGTCAAATCATATAATAATTGGGTTAAAAAATTATTTTTATAACACATAATTTATCATAATGTTAATTTAATTAGATAATTATTACCAATTTCATTTGAAAAAAAATAATAGAAATGTGTCGTGCTAAACATAATATTAACTTTTAGAATCACCTCAAAGAATAAAATAAATAAAGACTTTACTAAATTATATGTTAACAAAGTCATAATAATGTCTTATATATATTAAAATTGAAATAAATGTAAATAAAATTATTGTTTAATTTTTTATTAAGCATATTCCCTACTCTCTCTTTCGAGTTGGAAAGGAAAAAAGAATAAAATAGTGTTAAATTTAAGGAAAATGTTAAATGTACTGATACCTTGCGTCAATATTCGAACTTCAAAAATAAGTCATGTATTTATTATCATTGATTAGATAACAACGCTTTGGAGTTACTTTAATCAAATGATTGCATTTATTTTTGGAAAAAATTTTCGCCACCCTTTTTCAAGGCAACCAGCAATGCTCTAAATTTATAATGTAAGAATTATTATATGTTTATTATTAAATATTAAATATATATCTTCTATCATATTATTTTCTTATTATATATTGATTTATATTTTTATGTTATCAAGATATATCATTTATTAAAATTAAAAGTAAATATTATCTCTTGAATTAATATATATAATACTAATAACAATATATTAATATAAATTTTGAAATCAGAATATATATATATATATATATATTAGTTGTGATATTTCTTATTTTTTATAACAAGTGTCATTTTCATTGTTCACTACATGTTAATTTGTCATTTTTTTCTTCATTTATTTTTCAAAATTAAATCAATTTATAATAAAAATTTGAATTTGAGTTTCAATTTGAATTACTTTTTATCTATAATTAGAATTTATAAATATTAAATTATTTCAATTTTATAAAAAACTCATCGAATTACATTTATCTATATTTTTCTCTCTATACTTTGCTATTATCTTTTCTAATATAAGAATTTTTATCTTCATTTTTTATATAGTATGTTACTACTTTTAACTTTTTATAACTAGTTGGTAATGCTTCTATTGTGTAAATTCTTTTTTATAATTTATTTTACTTTTTCTATACTATTATTGTTCCAATTTGATTATTTATTTTTTGTTATGCATGTTTTATGTCATTGAATTTCTATTTTTTAAAGGATTTATAACTTAATTTGTACTCATAAAATTATAAAAGCATAATTTTTATGGTTTATTTCATTATATAAATTTTTTAATTATTTTACACATGCTTTAATAAAAAAGATAATTACGCTTTTTGGAGGAAATCATGAGAGGGGCGGAATTGCCATTAATGTTATTTTTTAAAATTTTTACAAATTTGCAACTAAACGCATTTTCTATTTTAAAATTTGAAACTCATTATATCTCTATCTTTATTAAATTTCATTTAAAAATTTTCACTTTTTATCTTTATTTAATTTAAAAAGAAATTTTTTTATCCTCATCTTCATCATATTTTAGATCTAATTTATAATTTATAAACTTTCATTAATAATGCATTTTTATCTATATATATTTGATAAAATCCTCATTGACCTAGATATATAAATGAATAACCCCAATTGCAAATATAGAAGAAAGTTTAAATCTGATATCAAATCTATTTTTGTCGATACCATTTTCTCTCTAAGAAAATTTAAGTTTAATATCCAATGACACTTTTTACTAAATAATGTAATTGTTTATTTTCATTTGATGGATTCTCATTATAGTAATTATAAATTTATTTTTATGTTTCATAATCTAATTAATTGCCTTTTTTGGTAAAATTTTCCTAAATATTTATGTTACTTTTTTAATCTTTTTTTCTTATCTATGTTCTTAATATATTTTTCTTAAACTTAATTAAACTATTTTATATTTATGATTATATGAAAATTTTTAATTTCACTATCATTTTTTTTATAAATTTATGGTTTCATAAACATAATTGGTCATGGTTTTTAAAAAAGTAGCAATCCATAACATTATTGTGTGTCTATATAGTTTTTTTATTTTAAATTTTGAAAGGAGCTTTTTTCTATTAATTTCTATTATAATGCAACTTTTGAAAAACACTAAAATATAAAAACCTTATTAATGTTTTTCTTATTAAAAACTATTTCTCTCTTTTATATGAATTAAAAATAAAAATATTTAATATTAAAATGTTAAATTTTAGTTAATAAATAGATAGTAATTTGTGGATGGCATTTAATGAGTTGTTTATAGCATAAAATTATTATTTCAAAAGATTATTTTATGATGCACTAATATAGTAAATAAAAAAATTATTCTTATTATAAATTACGTTATTAAATATTAATATTAAAGATAATTATTATCTTAAAAATAATATTTAATTAAAGTAATGCTTGAATTTAAAATTAATTTTTTAGTAAAATAAATTTAAAATTAATTATCTACTTGAATGTTATACTAAATGAATGGGGAGATCACCTTTTTCTTTCATTAAATTTCTCTCAATTTTTGTTTTATTAAATGCTTCTCTTTTAACTATGTTTTTTCTATAAATATTTTATTCTTTTTGACTATTTTTCAAGATTTTTTTAAAAATATTTCTAATTTCCTTCCCCCATTTTACCTTAGATTTTTTCTTTTTTCTCCTTCATAGATTTTCTTTGGAGGTTTTGTAATTGTTAATATTTACAAAATACTTATATTTAATTTTTTTTTCTATTAGATGAAATTGTTTTCTATTTATAGGCTTATGATTTAGGATTGTAGAAATATAAATGAATTATTTTTGAAGATTGCAATACATATTTAAAACAATTTGGAGTAGTTTAGGTTTAGTTTAACTTATGAGTATTCAAAAGTAAGAAAAATTTGTCAATTTATTTTATATGATCTAATGTATATAATTTTTTTTATAAGTTTAGTCTTTTATTATATTATAATATTAATTTTAATTATTTAATATTATATATGTAATAAAATTATAATATTTTATTTTATAAATCATTTTTTAGAGTTATTGATTGTATATTAATTTTTTATTTAATCATCTTTAGAAATAATTAACATATAATTATAATTTTATATTATTAGTTGTTGTATATAATAAAGCAATGTAGTTGTATTTTATTAAAGAATATGATTGTATTCAATTAATATCTAACGGTTGTTACAAATATAAATTTTGAAATATTCAACTTTTAATTTAATACTACACTCAATTCTATTAGTTAAAAATTTAATTGTACCAAAATTTAAATGATTTCATTTTAAATTTTCTTAAAAATAAATGAAATTAGTAATTAAAATTAGACAAAATTATATTGATTATTTAAGAAAATTATTGCTATGATTAAAATGTCACTGAGGCTATTATTAAGGTTCTATTTTGCACAAGTAATTCATGAATTATTTAGTAGTTAATAAATTGGTTGTGCAAAAAGTATTTCATAAAATTAAATATTGAATTAGTTAAAATTACAAAATAACATAAAAATATATTTGTAGCAATATATATAAATTTAAATAATTCATATCTATTCATAGATGAAATTATATTAATGCAATTAAAATATTTAAAATGAAAATATAGTATCTATTATTTAATTAATTATATTTTATAAATTTATATATTTATTTATATAAATTTTATTTTATTATTATTTATAATAAAAATATAATTATTTAAAATATAATTAATTATATTTTATAACAACATAAATTAATAAAAAAATAAAGATAGATTTGAAATTTTTTTAAAAATATAGTATTTTATTGGTTATGAGCTACTTAAGATGACGTATTAAATCAAAATTTATTTTTTTAATAAACTAATACGCAAAACACCTCTAAAGATTAATTTAAAACTTATTAATCAGGTTAATAAATTATAGGTTAACTTATTTATTAAGTAAAATGAAGCCTAAATATTTATCAATTTAAAATATAAATTAAAATTAATTTTAATTGATTAAATTTAAAATTCTAAAATTTTCAATTTTAATTTAATCTTACACTTAATCTTATTAATTCTAATAAATTGATTATATCATAATCTTGAATTTACATTTCAATCTATCAATAAAATATTGACACAATAAAATAATTAGTAATAAAATTTTATCATAACTATATAGATTACATAATGAAATCATTGGTAGATTTTAAAAGTAATATAGTCTTGGAACATCTTATTAATATACTTGAAAAATCTTTAAAGTTTACTGAATATTAATTTTATATCTCATATCAATTATTTATTTATGTATCGTAGTTAGTTTTTACATTAAAAATTCTATTTTAATTCCTATAAAATTAAGTTTGTATTAATTTTATCTTTCACTAAAAATTTGTATTAATTTATTCTTTGTAAAATTAACTTCACTTTAAATTTTAATTTTCTATACATGAGATAAAGTTATTGAATTACTATACCAAAGGACTAAAATTTGACATGAAATTGATCTTACAATGATCAAATTGATATAAATTCTTAATAAATAACAAAAATGATACAAACTCAATCTTATAAAGACTAAAATAGAGTTTTAATCTAGTTTTAATGCCTTAATTCTCATCATATATTAAAAGAATTTTCTTTAAATAGGATTGATTATTAATTACTTGGTAGAAATCTCATAAATTGTCAAATTATTAATTGTGATATTAAATGAGAAATAATAGAAAAATCTTAATAATTTTCTCATCGTAATAATATATTTTTGTTAATTAATAATAGTGAATTTAATAAAAATAATAACTAAAAATATAAAAACAAATTCATAATTGAATCATAATATAGTTCTAAATATTTATTTAAAAGTTAACTCATAATTCATTAAAACAAACATTATCATCAGTTGACCAAACTACATTATTTTGAAAACATAAAAAAATAAAAGAAAATTTTAAACATTTGTTCTTATATAAATAATTCATATTACTCTAACCTTGACCTCTTGTTCATTTGAATGCTTAAATTTGTAGAATTCAACTCCGCTCTTATGTTAGAATTTATTATATGGATTATGGAATTATATTCCAACAATGTCCAAATTATTTTCTTTAGCAAAAAAATGAAGTTTTCTCTTATAAAATAGATATTTTAAATTATTAATTATGATGAAACATTTAAATAAAAATAAAATAAATTTAACTATTAAATGATCAAACATGCGATGATTTTTCTATCAGCCAGTACAGGCAAAGGCTATACCTAAAAAAAAAAGTTAAAAATCAATGAATCTTACACATCCATTCTTATGCCCGCACAATATGCAATGTAATGTAACTCAGAAAATATTGTAATTGTGATTGTGAACTATCAAAAACAAAGTTATCTAAAAAGTTATTATCATTGATAATTCAACATTATATAAGATAATATACAATCTTTCATGTTGACTTCAATAAATTCATGTGAGTGGATGTAGCCAATTACATAATAATAATAATAATAATAATAATAATAATAATAATAATAATAATAATAAAGTATATAAAATCATTAAAATAATAGAATAAGTTGCAAATATATTATATTTTTTTGTTGCATATAGAGAATATATGGATGAGAATATTGATATTATTAAATTTAATAATTAAAGTGTTCTATTTGAAATTTAAGATGATATTCAGTATGGATTGTACTTTTCCTCTTTATGAACAATATTAACTTTAAATTTTGATATTATCATGATTCCAATTTTGAATTATCATGATTAGTGTAAATATATCAACTGAGTATCTGTAAAGCCTTTTTAAACCAATCAATAAAATATGCATACTACAAAGATACAAGATTTATTAATAATTTTTTTCTTCTGCATCAACCTAAAAGAACTTTTTTTAAAAAAATTGATAAAGTTCAATCTTTTAAATATGTTTCTCAAAATCAAACATATCAAAAAATTTTAGGAGTTAAACTCCAAATCAAATCAAAGAAATTTCCTTTCTCATTTGGAAATAGTTGAAACATAATAACATTGAAAAATAGTTACTTTTAATGAAGTGATTTTAGAAAAATACTTATTTATCAAAAAGTTATCATTTTCAAGATTTTCAAATAGATAATTTTCAAAAAATTATTTTAAAAAAGATAATTTATTAGAAATATAGACTGGTGTTAGGTTTATAAAACTTGTTTAAATATTAATTTTTTGAAAATACATTTAGAAATTAAAAAGAAATAGACAACTTTTTGAGAACTAAATAATGTTTTTATTTCCATCATTCAAATCATGAAATCAATATAATAGAACAGAATCAATTTTATAAAATTCAAAAAAACAAAAAGTCCTATTCTATTTAAAATATTTTAGAGATAAAATTGAGTTTAGAAATAATTTTTTTTCTAGAAACTGATAAGAAATAGTTTAAGTTTAAAACTATATGAATAATACTTAGGAAAATACCTTGAAAATATTTAAAAAAATACTTGAAAGATATATATGTTTATCTTTAGGGAAAAATTCCTTTTTCTTATGTTTCCTTGAAAATTTTCATAGGATCCCATGTTATTGTTTTGTATCAATCTTTAAATAAAAATATATATAAAAGGAAATAGATGAAATATACAATAATATAAATTATACTTCAGCAAAATTAAACATATGCATCTTTTATATAAACAAAGTATCAAGGTTTTACTATACTCTTTAATCAAAATATTTATAATTATGTTGCAGCAATTCAATACAAATATATATATATATATATATATATATATATATATATATATATATATATTTATTTATAACAACCTAATTGTTCACTGATGCCTTAAAGTAAAATTTATGTCTAACAAGTGGCACCTCTTGCTTCGTACCATGGCACGTGCACAGTCCATCAAAATAAAACATAGATTTTGTAGGGCACCATTTTCTCTATATTAGAGAGTAGGTTGCAATTATTAATGATCATAAATTGCAATTAAAGATTTTTAGGGAATGAAATATAGTAGGAGGAAAAAAATAAAAAATAGCTTTGAGAAGAAATGAAAAATTGACTGATGAGTAATATGAGAGTAACCCTTGTAAAAAATGCGCTAATACAAACTCCTTATTTTTATTTTAGTTATAATTATTCATCTCCTTTTTCACTCATTAAACTAAAATAAATGGTTAAAAAAATAATATAATTGAAAGGCAAATATGTGATTGAAAATTTTAAAGTGAGATTTAATAATCTATTTTAATAATTTTTATTTATTTAATATTATAAGCAAATAAAGAGATTAATAATTTTAATAAAAATAAATTAAGAGAATAACAATATTAGTTATAAAATTTTAAATATATATAATAATTATCATTTTTATAAATAAAAAATTAATTATTGTGTTTCCTCTCATAAAAATTTGGTCATGACAAAAAGTTTCCATTTTTCTGATACACAAGGAAAACTTGTCGTTGTAAATGAGCTTTCTTATTACATGTGATATGAGAATCACACTTTTTGTTTCCTCCATGACTTGGGCCGATTCGAAGATTCACGTGCCCGCCATGCTTCGTTAACTTAAGCCCAACGCTTCTTCACAACGCAACAGCTTCATCCCCCACGCTGGCCTTATGCGTTTTTTTGTCACCTTGCAAGCGCGAAACTCCCTCCAGTCTCTCTCCACCACCAACCAATTTCCTCTGTCCATCAACTTCCGGTGAGTTTTGTTCAATTCAGGTACCACTCGTTGGCTAATGGGTTTTGAGGTTTTCATATTTTTTATCAACATTTTTCTGTGGATTGATTGTGATCTTCTGTTTTCTGGATAGTATGTATTGGTTTTGATTGATTCCCAGATGGGATGAAACTCTCGATCACTCTCAGTTAGGAAGGTTTGGATTTATTTTTTATAAAGTTTTATTTTTGGGATTCGGGTTTTGATCCTTCTTCCTAAATATAGCTTTCAGCATAAGGAATAGATTGATGGTATTTCTGTGATAGGAGATTAAATTGGATTGTGGAATTATGTTGAAGAGATTGTTATCTGGAGCTGTTCCTTCTTGTGGCGATGAGAAACATGAAAAACAACCTTCTTTGGCTTACGCATATGATTTTATTTGGGAAAGTGCAATAACATAATCATGTCTCTGAAAACATTTCGTGGACTTGAATGTGTTTGATTCAGAGGTTTACATATACTTCCACTCTGTTGCTTCATTTATTTATTTTTATCTAATCATTTAGAATATTGAGGAAGGTGGGCGTTAGAACCCTCTGTTGGTCGTCTTAACAGGTTTCAACAGCTAGTGGTGTGCATTTGATTTACTATAATTCTGGAATGTATTTTTCTGCGAGGTGATTTCTTTTTGGCTGTTTGTATGAGTTTGGGTGTGGGGCTGTGTATTAGGGGGAGGGGTGAAGTAGAGGCTCAGTGACATAATAGAGAGGTTGCAATAAACGTTAGCAAATTGGTTTGAAGTAAACCATTGAAGGTGGAATCCTCTTTTGTTTTAGTTTCTATTCAACGAAGTTAGTTTTTCCTGGCAATGAGTAAAAGAATTTTTTTTTAGTATCTTCCTTTAGGAGTTTGCCTGTTTTTCTGGAATAAAAATTATGCTACAGTTTCATCGAAATTAGTAAATAGTTGGATTAAATGTTAATTTTTTACCATGTTGCAACTGTTTATCACCACTGCTCAATATGGAAGAATATTAGATTTTCTTTTCTTCCTTGTCTATTTGGGCCTTTCCTTCATTGCCTGGTTATTGGTATTATTTTACTTTCTATCACTCTGCTGAAAATGAAATTACTGCAATAACATTGTCACTTGTTAGTCTGTTTTGCCAACAGGGGTAGATCCCTCCAGTGAAATCATCACGTCTATGGTCCACTCTAGTTTTTGGTTGTCTATTGACACATGATGTGCTGGATTCATGTGTAGCTGCTAGCCTTCTAGTATCTTGTCCGCTTACCTGCATCTTTTCACATATTAGGTGACTGGAGGAAAAAAAAAAAAGAAAAAGCACATACAATCCATAAGAGACTTCTCAACCCACTACCCAGAGGTAAAAGCTACAATGAAGGTTTCTAAAGAAATCATGGCATTCAAATCTTACCAGAACCAGGCTGAGTTGCTTGTGAAGGATTATCTACTGGCAGACCCTCTGATTCCATATACTTCCGTGGCTGGTGGAATTTTTGCTTGCAAGATGGTATACTGCAATGTTTTATGTTATGCTGTCATTTTCAAGCATCCAACTTAAGAATTCAAAAAATCAACCTCATTTCAATTGTATATCTTTTATAAGATATTTATCTCCTAACATTTCCTTCTGATCAGGTGAATGATCTCACTCAGCTTATCAGTACTGTTCACTTCAAGAGCTATTCCAGCCTTTCCAAAATCCAGCGTATTGAGTGGAATAACCGGTAAGTGGAATTTTCCTTTTGTTTAATTTTTTTTTCCAGTTCTCATGATATAAGATGTTTATGAAATTTCTCATTCTTTGTGCAGTGCTATATCAACTATTCATGCAATTTTTATTACAACTATGTCTTTATACTTGGTGTTTTGCTCAAATCTATACTCCGATGACGAATCTGATGAACCAATTACAGTTCGAAGCTCTTCATTGTCGACATTCACATTGGGGGTAAGAATAATCTATGGATTTTTTTATACATTTAGAGTTCTGACCAGGTTTTATTTTGATTACAATTGTGGTTTCTTTGATAAATCCACAGCTCCTAGATTCTGTTTCTATTTTATCTTATCTGGGTTTGAGTAGTTTATTACTTCCTTACTCAAAGTTCTCCTACTTGTGATAGTAAACAAAACCCTTACTCCTAATGAATTGGGATGAGGACATCTAGTTTAACTTGTGTGTATGCTGAGACATGAGCCCCAGCATTGTGGTGACGATTGAAATATGATGTTGGTTTTTTACTGAACTAGGTTCTTATATCATAAATAAATGTATAAAAATGGATCATATATAACAGGGAAGGAAGATCAAGAACAGTTTTAGTAGATTTTGTCAGAGAGTTTTTGAGAATGGTTCATCTCAGAAGCAGATACAGCTACTTAATTAAGTACTTTATGGGTTGGTGGCAGAATCCTGTGTGTCAAAAACAGGTGAAGAAGAAATTCATGGCTGAGTTGAGACATATCATTAGAGACAATGGCTCTGCTGAGTTCAACAGAGATTTATAAGTTTCTTTGAGGCACTCTAAGTATCAGACATAAATTGGGACAATAAAGCTTCCTTGTTACGACGTTAGTGAAGAAAAGTGAGGTGGGTTAGAGAAAATGTTGCCTTATTTTCAAGGGTGAAGAGATCAACAGTGATTTTTTTAAAATGGTAAATGGATTATTTAGATTAGGAAGCTTCTGAGGAGACTACTGGATTGGAACCCAGAAATAAGATAATTTGTGAAGCTGAGGCTTATGGTTACAGGATGACTCAATAGAAGAGGAGAATTTTGACAGGAATAATATTGCAAGGAAAACTACAAGTTGACAATGGTAAAGTGTGTGAGGTGATTGTTGCTGCCTGATGTAGTTAGTTGCACGAAATATTTCTCTGTTCAAAATGAAAGGGTTGATGTTGTGAATATTCAATTTTCTTGGTTCAAATAAGTTGTGCTGGCCAGGACAACTTATCCCATCACGGAAAGCTGTTTTCAATCTTTTCCTTATGAATGATGCCAGAGAGTATTTTAGATAACTATAAAGATTGAGAACAAGGAAAGTTTGACTTGTTCATCAGGATATTGTTTCTAATAAATAATGAATTGTTATAGGCCCTTGTAGCTTGCTGCTGTTCTAGAGTCTTTAGCTGTAAATTTTGTCTGAAGAGAGGAAGATGAAAGTGTTTTTGTCCTCTCACATATGGTGCACCTTTTTAGCTTTGAAGTATTTTGCAAAGGCTTTTGTCAGAACATTATACTATCTAGAATTATGTGATTACCCATTTCATGGGTAAGATGTGTGATTGGCTTGAGTTTCCTGACAAAACTTGAACTATATGTAAATCCAGTAGTGAGTTTTGGTAAAACATAATTGGCTTTATCCTGGGTTGACTGACCTAGATTTATAAGTAGCCATTTATATAAGCAATTTCAAATGTAAATTATAGTGCGTTAATATTCGTCATTAGCATATGCATTATTTTTTAGGTCAAATGTTGACGCTCAAGTTAGTCTCTAATGTTTTAGTTTTCTTTTGGCAGGTTTCTGTTGGTTACTTCATTGCTGACCTTGGGATGATATTTTGGTATTATCCTTCTCTTGGTGGACTTGAGTATGTAAGGAATAATATCTTTGAACTTGCACAGTTCAAACTAACCCAACTTATATTGACATTCAATTTTAATGTTTTTCACTTAATAGGTTGTGGGTCGGGATTTAACCTGACTTCATATTAACATTGCTTCAGGTGGTCCATCATATGTTATCTTTAGTAGCAGTTACATATTCAATGTTGAGTGGTGAGGGACAGCTGTATACATATATGGTTCTGATATCTGAGACAACTACTCCAGGGATCAATTTGCGATGGTAATTTTTGTGTTGTTCTAATCAGTTTTGTAATCTAATTTCTTTTCCCAGTTAATAATGCATATATTGTGTTTTTGGAAGGTATCTTGACACAGCTGGAATGAAAAGGTCCAAGGCTTATCTCATTAATGGGGTTGTAATATTCATCTCTTGGATGGTAAGTCGAATTATAGCCGTTACCATATATATTTTACTCTTGTGATCTTATTTGCAGAAACCTTAATGTGCATTCTTATATCATCCTCAGTGTGTAAAGTTCTCATTCTTGGACATGTTTACCGACACGGTCTATATGCAGGTTGCCAGAATACTTCTGTTCGTTTTCATGTTCTACCATGTCTACTTGCACTTTGATCAGGTAATACTACTCCTAGTGCAATGAAATTTTTCTGAAAGATATTTCTAGCGCATGGAATTGGAATTAGAAAATCATCTAGTGGATCTTGACGTTCACTTTCTCTCAAAATTTTGTATAAGGTTGTAAAATGTCTCGAATACTGGCTGAGAATTTGGATCAGTTGCTCACGAGATTGCTTTAGAAGCATCCTTGTATGCAGAATGAAGGCTGTTGATTGTCAAGATAATAACTAACTAGTAATTACTCGTTAGTGCATTATGCCAATATGTGCACGTCAAGTAGGGGTGGTTATTGCTCAGTTTTAGGCAGTTAAGGGCATTTTTTTTTTAACAGACCAAATTAAACCGTATGCATGCTTTTTCTAAACCATAACCAACCAAATGTATAACATTAAGCAAACTTAACTGATCACATAGGTTTCGATTGGTTAAAGGTGGTTTCCATCAATTGAAACCTGAAAAAATGGTAAAAAATGGTACTCCAATAATGTGCAAACATAGTGATTCGTAGGCCAAAATTGATCTAAATATACCTGTTAACACCATCATTACAGCCATAACAATAATCTATCAAGTAATTAATCACAAACATGATCAAATGGAACATCAAATATGAACCTCCATTCAAACACTTAAATTATTCACATTTGAAATTTGGCTGGTGCGAGTTTGTTGTAATTAAGGGATATATAACTGCAGTTAACTAATAACCTGAAATTTACTCTTTTTTTTTTTTCAATCATTTTTAACCAATTGCTCTTAACTGACCAAGTTCAAATTTAGCAGGTCAGTTAAGGGCAGTTTGAGTAAATTTGATCACCTTTTACGATAAGATCTAGTTACTTCACAAGCATAACAGGGCTGAATTTGCAAGTGTGTTAAAATGATTTCGGTGGCATTTGGATTATTTCCGATAGTTGTTTTATGCTCCAAATATTCAACAGGTGGAGCAGATGCAAACCTTTGGGAAGCTATTAGTAATCATTGTGCCGTTAGTGCTATCAGTAATGAACTTGCTTTGGTTTGCAAAGATTATCAAAGGGTTGAAGAAGACTTTGGCTAAGAGACAGTGAGGAAGATTTTAAGTAGTGAAAATGAAGAAGAAAATTAGAGATTTCCACTGACCCTTGAATCCAGCTTGCCTTGACTCTGTGCATTCTCTTCCTGTGGGTTGAATGGCATATGGATTGATACATGTAAAAGAAACCAAATATTGTGTTTGGATTCCATGAGGATCTGAACTATTGTATAAATACATCAATTCTCCTTTTTTCTGTACCTAGTCATTGTTTTTGTTCAATATACTGTTCTTCTTTTCTTAAAATCCCAAGCAGTACC